>JBCAUA010033523.1:0-12223 GCA_038406235.1 Peronia verruculata | reverse complement strand
GAGTGGAGGGGGATGGTGGCCAGATCAGCAGCGGTGCCCCGACGGTCGACAAGACTACGGGAGATGTGATGTGATGTGATCCTTGCATTGCTTAGTGACAACCTTGAAGTAACAGAAGAGGTGTCCTCGAGGGGTTGACCTGAACCAGACTTGAGTATGATATTTTCTCAGTTTCTCAGATTGTATCTCATTTATACTATGTTTTTGCATGCATCTATTGTTCTGAGGATGTAAATCTTTAAATCTATGTAGGAAATAGAATCAAAGTAACTCCCAAGAGCTATGACGACATGTAGAAACCTGACACTCACCGACTGCAGGTGATTGCTGGGAATGTTCTGTTTGCGGAGCTCCCCTCGGAGATTTTGCTCTTCCTTCTGAGAGTCATGGACTACACCTGTCAAAACGAATTAAGACCATTAGAATAATGGTAAATTATTGTACATGGACATGTTTCTATATTGGCTGTAATTCTCTATATGGATCAGTGGATGGACAGAAAAAAAGTGATGGATAGCAGGACAGGTGGACTGATGACTGCATAAATGGATAAATGAATAGATGGTGAACATGCAATGACGACCAGATTAGTTGGACGGATGGAAGATTGGAAGACTGGGTGGACAGATATGACTGACAGAGGAATGAAAAGCAGCATGGAAAAATGAATGGAAGGAAGGATGGATACATGGTCCATGGCATGGGTGATTTGATGTTGGATGACAGGAGGGAAGAATGGGTGAGCAGATAGATGACAGATGTATAGAAAAAAATTTAATGACAAAGATAAAGATATTTGTGATGCGATTTAACAGCCCATCAGCAAGGACATGGCTATATTGTGGCAACATGGTAAAATAGTTTATATGTGAAGGGATAAAGATGTAAATGAACAACTAGAATCTACAAGATGAACAAAAAAGGGGGATGGTCATATAGAGAATGTGAAGCATGAACAAAGAAAAAGGGAGATGGTTGTATCTAGAATGAGAGATAAGGTGCCACTACTTACCCCTGAGCTCTGAGATAAGCTGCTGCTGTGTTTCAAACATGGATTTGTAGGCTCGGATTGTGGACTGGAGTGAGTCTCTCTCCTTGGACAGGGCGGCCATCTGCTGTTGTTTCTTAGCATCTGTGAAAGTCATTGGGGCAGGCAGGGAATGAGGGAATGGAGAGACAGAACAAATAAAATTTATGGTGAAATAAACAGTTTAAAGCCTATTCAGTGTGGGTTTTGATTTGGAATGGGATTTAACAGCACACCAGCATGACCATGGCTATGCTGCTTCTTAAGACTAGTACATTTGATTCCATGAGTGTGTTGGGATTTGACAGCAGACAGCACAATTATAGCTATAGTATGCCTAGCATGGAGAGACATGCTTACATGTCAAAAATACTGATCAAAGTATACACAGTGTATGGGTGATGTGTTTACCAGTTACACACACAAAAGGAATATCAAAGTGTGTATGTATATGTATATGCATATCAATTTGGATCATGATTCTGTGAGTTCAAAAAGGGATATTAAAGCTTTTACTGAATGGCTGATAGAAATGTGACAATGCAAAGAGAAAAATGGCTATCCTCAAGAAAATTTGAAAATGGCAGTTGGGGACGAAAGCTGTAGCATCTGAATGACAATGCAAACTACAAAATAAATCTGTCACGGGGCATTTCTACAGGCAAAAAGAATGGGAATAAATCCCGGGGCATTTCTACAGGCAAAAAGAATGGGAATAAATCCCAAGATAATTTTTATTGAATAAAATTCTTGCAGAGTTAGTTGTAGTTGTGAATACATTCATATAAATAAAATATGCAGGTATTCGTGACTGACGATATTTAAATCTAAATATATCAAAACCACTTCGGCCAACATATGGTAAAATAAAAAAAAAAATGTACAAAAATCTATATGCATCCTCTGCCAAATGTCTCATGGCTTGAGATCCACTGAATTCATTACATGACAATAAAGGCATTGGAGATCCCTCTACTTATTTGGCAGCATACTTTTTTCTTCTATTATCACCTAAATGCCATATAAATGTACTGGACGAGTACATTTACACGATCACTACAGATGACTGACCATTCATTCCAATCCTCTAACTCAGACACAAGTCCCAATATAAAGACATGAAAAAGATGACATGGACAACAAAAGCTGCTCCCCCCCCCCCACCTCTTTTTTTTTCCTTCTTACTTCACTATGATGCAGCGACACCTCTAAACTATTGTTCTATTCCACCCTATGGAAACAGTCATAACTTCACTGTTAATTTTTGCACATTTTAAGCTGTATGGTTTTCAAAGGTCTTAACCAATAGGTGCTGAAAAAATTACAGAAGTTTTGCAGTATCAATTTTGTGATGGGATTTCAAAGATAAAACAGTGGGGTGGTGGGGCTTCCTCTTTTGGTCCATTCTCTATCCTGTTCATCCTCTTATTTTCAAAACAAATAGTATGATCTCATTTTGCTGCATCTCTCTATCCCAAACCACGCAATATCCTCCGCCTCCCCCCACCCATCCCACCCCACGGCCCATTTCCTGCTCCCCCAGTTGCCCCAGGAGAGATGTGGGGCAGGTATGGGGTGGGGCAGGTATGGGGTGGGGCACAGGTGTGAGCAAGGTGTCATGAATAAATGATAGGTGCTGAGAAACATTGGAGGAGAGACCTGTATTGATTTCTCCTCTTGTACTGTTGCTCTCTGCTGTACAGTCCCTTTGTGCCCTCCTTACCCCATCTCTGGACTGGACTGGAGAGAGCTCCGGCTACAGAGATGCCCTACATAACCAGAATCGTTCGTTCTCTAGCAGATCAACGACTTCATTGCACACAGCTATATCCTTCCCACTCTGTATTTGTTGTTTCTAGCTTGAGTCAGAGGAAAACCAGATTCTACGACGCCCCAAGCTTCTTGAACAGTTTTCTTAGCAATGCAATGGATATTCTCTGTGCAAAAAGTGTTCTTTTGCTGACTGAATTTTAACCTTGTTGCTATAGAAGCATTCTGGATACAATAAGAAACAGCCTGCTATGTCAGTACACTGTGACAGTTCCATAGACAAATGGAAGCCTGGAAGTTCATGAGAACAATAGATATAAACTAACATGCCAACAGCTCTATGTATTCTTCATAGATTCATGAGACTAACTGTAATTATTGAAAACTTTGCAAATTGTAAAACAGTACAGCCCAGTGCAGTGTTAATTTTTGTTCTGTACTGAGAATTTTGACAGTCTGATGTAAGGATGTCTTCTTTCATTACACAAAATATATTGATTACTGAATCTGTTTAGATATACGTAGTTTGATCTCTGCAACGTAAGCTCTGTGTTCACCTGCAACATTCACCTGCATTATTTTTGTGATGATAAATATGACAATTTTCAACGACACCAAGCAGCCCTAAAACCAATGAGCACAACATAGCACCATCACTGACGAGGCAACAGCAACGTCCACAGACTGAGTTGTAAAGTTCCACCTGTGCAAGGACATACAGCAGGATGGCAGCAGTACAGAGGATGAAGAAAGTTCCCCCAGGCCTGCATCATCTGACAGAGTTTGACCATCTGCCAACTGCCAGAGGACTCAGAGTTGCAGTGAGTCAAATATGCTCTCACACTGTTATTTAATAATACTGTTCCTTCAAGCTTGAATCCTTCAGGCCTGAGTTATTGAAATTCAAACTGTTGATATCACATGTCTTGCGACCAGGGTAAATGAGTCAGAAGTCGCGCCGGGTAAATGCAGATCTACAGCTGTTTTTGGTTGTTTTTAACTATTTTCTGACTAAGATAATTTTTTTTGTTTTTGTTTTCACAAAACGACAAACCTTTTTTAATCTAAAAAAAAAAAAAAAAATATTTTGGTATCAGTTGGAAAATAAAAAAAAAACGGCTGTGACTCGAACTCACCCAGCGCGACCTGCGACTCATTTGCCCTGGGTGCAAGATATATCCCTGCCTGTATTCTCTTAAAACAGTTTTTTTTTTTTTTTTAATATACGATGTAACATCCTCATTCTCATGTCAAACATAGTATGCTGCACCACTTCCGTCATCTTACAATAATTATGTGTAACATTTTGTCAAGTGAAAAGTACATTAATCCTATAGCGGACCCTTTTAAGGGAGAAAAATAGTTTGAGGCTTCTATGAAGTCTCTGGCTGTAATGATATAGTCACGCCCCAATAAGCCTATGACATCCAATTCCATGGGCTATATGAACAGCCCAAATTGTGATTTCCTGAAATTCAATACAACTATGGACACAATAGAGCATTTCAAGTTTTCCTGACAATTTTTGAGCCACTTTCAACATGTCTCCCTCAGATGATGACAAACTCCAAAGGCTACCAGGAGCTGAACCTCAACCGCCGAGAGCTGCGCATTGTGCCAGCTGAGACCTTCCAACTATCAGCCACACAGGTACTGCGCCTGGCCCACAACCACATTGACTACCTCCCCATGATGGTGGCCTACCTCAGGGAGCTCAGGTACTCTTTATGAGATTTGTAAAAGAACAGTTTTCAATAGTACTAACAATGCCTTGTTGAAAATTTCACTGGCTATGATATCACACACAAAAGGAGGCAACACCTTACTGTCATTTGAAACCAGATTTTTTTTTCTTTATTTTCTACTGAGCATGTTCAAATGGAAATGATTTTTTGATCCTCTTACAAGAGTCAACCAGTGTGTCCAGCAAAAAAAAATTCCAGACGAAAGGCCTACTGAAAAACCATTTTCTGAAAACTTCCTATGATTCATACTATGTTCATCTCAACCCTCCTCCATTTCGAGCAGAGTCCTTGACCTCCAGCACAATCTGCTGGTCCATCTGCCAGAGACGCTGGTCAACTGCCGACATCTTGTCCAGCTCACACTGACTGCTAACAGACTGACCCAACTGCCAAAGAGTATCGGTGGACTGCGCAACCTCAGACAGCTGGCACTGGGAGAGAACCAGTTTGAGCATCTGCCACAGGAGGTCAGAGTTACTTCCCATGTTACATCTTGGTAAATCATACTCAAAATAATATTTGGAATGTACAACAAAATCTCACTAATAAAGTCATAAATTTGCTATCACTATTTCACAGTATCAAATGTCTCAAATTAGAATGCTATCAACACTAAGTATGGAATTCCAGATATATGTTCTCTCTCTCCATCTATCTCTGTGCCTCATTTTTGCAATCCTTCACTACTGTCCCAATCTCCTGACATTCAGAATATATTTATATCATACGCACGTTCACCACCAAAAGCCTGCTGGTTTCAGATCGGTCAGCTGAGTAGCCTGCGGACACTGGACCTGCACAGTAACAAACTGTGGCAGCTGCCGTACTCGCTGCAAGAGCTCAAACATCTGCTACAACTCAACGTAAGTGACAACATGCTAGACCATGTCCCTCTGGTCATCACCAAAATCACATCACTGCAGACCCTCAATCTCTCCAGGTAAGGATTCATTGAGACAGCCAAAATGTTCCATATACTGTCATTCCAACATTAACTTTTGAGTTGTCTTCGACAGCAGTAAATACTGATCTCTAAGATCACATTATTTGTTTTCCTGATATAGGATGAAATGTATATTTTTGCCTCACCAAAACTCCAGTACCTGGATCTAAAGATTTTGAAATTATGTTTCTACATTTTTGTGATTGTAAACCTGGAAGTAATGGGGTTAAATTCTCTGCAGAAACAACTTTGCTCTTCCTCTAGACCAGATCTAGACGATGTCTCCACTGCTGCAAATGGCTTTGGTAAAATGAATATTTTCCACATGGATATGAAATCAGGGCATTAGCCAATAACTATATAAGAACTACATCAAATTAGAGTCTCTAGTTACAAAAGAAAATTGGCACAAATGGGGTTTCTAGGCTGATGACCAGTGGTATACAGGGCAACAATACTGCCAAACAATCTGCAGTCTAGAGTATAAGTGAGTTATGGCCATACCGCGATCAAAATCCTAAAATTAAACAAAAGACTGATCCTTATTTTATTCACTGAGTAGAAACCGTCTGGCCAGCCTCCCCCTGGACTTTGATGCCCTGAAAGGTCTGCGGGAACTCAACCTGAGCCATAACAAGTTTGTGTCAATCACCTCACTGCTGGTCACCCTCAAACACCTCAAGTACCTCAGTCTGGCCAGTAATGGGCTCAAGTTCCTGCCCTCCCACATGTCACAGCTACAGGTATCACACATAAGTATATCTGTTAGACAACATGGTCAGTGACAACTGTATAATATCTATGGAACAGCCACTGCATTGTCAGTCCAGATAGCAGCTGTAATATTGTACCACGAAAATTATTTCTGTCTGTGGCTTGTTCAATGGTACATGCCAAAGCTCAGGTGGTCATCTGTAAAATTTGAAGATATCAATAGCTATCAATACTGTTGATTTTTTTCGTCATTTTTCTTCCTCTTTATTAATATCGTGTTTGTATATGTTACAAACAAGATGCTCAGATATTTTGGTGAGGACCTTTTCACTTTGATGTTATGATCCATGTGAATCGGAAAACTCCTTTGCTGTGCTATCTATAAAAACAGCTTTGATGTGATGGGGTGTTCTGTTCTTGGGGAGTTCTATTTGTTTTTGAGCTGGCATTCATGTAGATCAACCCACTTTTTGCATAATAGAGGAACTTAAACATCTTCTCCTCTATCCCTCTCCAATGGACTGAGTAGAACTTGCGTGTGCTGCACCTGCAGGACAACCACCTGCGACACGTGCCCTCGGTGCTCAGACAGCTCCGCTACTACAACATCTCCAAGAACCAGCTGGCCAGTTTCTCTGTGGAGGGTATGAGGCAGCTCATCTCCCTCACAGCTTCCTGTAGGTCCATTAACTTTGTTAACAGATAAAACTTGAAAACAGCCAGTAGCCTTCTAGGAGCAAAGGAATGGGGTGATGCCAAAAAGTCTTTAAAAATATCAAAGTACAATGATGGCCTGAGCACAGCACACTACTGCTGATTGATCCATACTGGTCACATCGTCCAACAGACTTAAGTCAGACATATAATGTATACTAATGTGAAATTTACTAAATGATAGGCAGGTCAAAAACTTCCTATCAACACCAAAAATCTGACATGACACAAGACAGAAGACTCTGAAGATGGCCTCATTATGTGTAAATAACATGAGACGAATACATTTCAAACAATTTCAAGAAAAGTTCAAATCGGTGACAGGCTACAGTGAACCGACATGAAGGTTAAGAGTAATATAAGAACTTCAAATACAATGATTATAATTTCTCATTCAGTTCTCCCTGCACCTCTCATGTAAAGCCTTCATGCATAATGCAAAAAATCATTTTATCTTCTGTTTTAACTGTTTCTGACATCTGTAACATTTTCCTTGACATCTGACAGGTAATCAGCTGGAGCATGCACCCCGTGGCTTGTACAAACTGCGACAGCTCAAGTTCCTGTACCTGGACAACAATCACCTGGTGGAGCTGGACGAGGACCTGGTACTGCTGCGAGAACTCAGACTGCTGGACCTCTCCAACAATGACCTGTCCATCCTGCCAGAGGCTGTGTACAGACTTGACAAACTACAGAGCCTCAACCTCCGGGGAAACTACAAGCTGACCCGCACTGGGCTGGGCAAAGGTGGGCGGAGCAGGAGCCGCGTGGACACACTAAATTCCAAATTGATGAAAAAGCTTCTGCTTTCGAGAAAAGAGAAAAACAAACCTGTATATCCAACATCTGATCATGCTGAAGATAAAATCAGAAAGGATAAAGTCAATGAGAATGGATCTATCAACCGTAAAGGAAAGATAAATTTTAGTGCAGAAAATGTCACAGAAAGTCATTCCACAAATATGAAAGTCTCAAAATCTGAGTCCATAACAGGCCATGCTGCACAGCAACCAGAAGATCCTGGCTCTTCCATCAGCTCTGAGTGGGAACTGCGAGCTAAATCCACAAAAACAAATTCTGTACAGAAACAGTTCATGGGAAGAAACATTGCACTACCTGCTGACAAGGGGGGATCTACTCTTCACCAAAAACTTCAAACAAAACCTATTGTAAGTTCTCCAAGATTTCAAGCCAAAAAGCCCAAGAAATCGTATTCCTTCAAGGGTTTCAAAGATCTTTTCTTCCGCAAGTCTAAGAAGGCCCAGAGTGTTGGTTCCATACCACAAGCCTGGGACCCCCATGCCACAATGAGAACTTCCCACTCTCTGCATTTCCCAATACACTACAGCATGGATGAGATCAACAATGGGAGGCATCACAAGAGGTCGCCTCTCACCACTAGGAGCTCGATGAGAGCATCCACTGGACGACTGGCCAGGACAGACATCGATGACCTTTCCCTCCAAGATGACCAGAGATCCTACAGGACTCGTGTCTCGCCCAGCCAGGGTTATGGGACATGGAGATCTAGGGACAAGCTGCCCCACAGCGCCAGTGAGGAGCAAATTTCTGTCAGCGACTACGCCAAAAGCAATGCCACATTTATCAAGCCATACTATCCTGGCCAGTATGGCGCTGCACTCAACCAATCCAAGAGAAGATCTTTCGCCAGTGATGTCACAGACTCAGACATAATTTACATACCATACCACAAAGATGGAAGGCAGAGTTACCGAACTCCATTAATCCACAAGGCACGTCCCATCCAAGAAGTATTCCAAGATACTGGCTTCAATCAGGGATCCAGCTCTAGCATTCAAAACTTGCCTGATCAGCCAAATGGCTGGGATAGGAGAAGATCCGAACACTGGTATGTACCGGAGTCTGTCAGTGGTGCCACTTACCCTGGAATGGATGGCTCCAACTACATGGTTAAGGAAGCCCAGGCTTCATTTCTGTCAGAAAACTCAGCTAGCTACAACATTCCTTACAGAGCAGGGCAGTCTCGGGCTTTTGATAGAGAAAGTCGATCTTTTCCCAGGTCAGCCATGACTAGCCGAGATCACAGTGTACGAGAGGCCAACATCAGTTTTGCCACAGAAACACCTTCTCTTCAAAGTAAATACAGAAATCCAACTTTCATGGGCCAACCATCGAGGAATAACCAGGATGGATTCAATCCATATTTGCTGCATCCATATTTGAATATTCATGGGACACAGGCCAAATATGGTAACACCAACTCCATGAGGTCTTATAAAAGTGACTCCATGCTCAACATAGAGGAACATCATCCATATCACAGACAAGTAAACCTCGGTAAACCTACAGTCCATGACATGTATGGCTCCAGAAATCGTCTATTTGATCAATATAATGATGGGGAAATGTCCTATGGCAGAATAAATGAAGATTTCAGATCCAGGAAAGACAGATTAAGGGAAGCACACAGAAACAATAGGTCAGTTGATGAACAAAGATATCCTTTCAACACAAAATCTCACTCCTCACTGCCTGATATGTATCCTGTGAGACCTCAATCTGCTGCAGCTTCCTACATCTCAGATTACATTGACTATGGGGAGGAGAACCCAACCAATTTCACTGTAAAAGGAGGATATATGCAGGCCAATCCACAGACTGGTAGTAACGACACAGGGCAAGACAGACTGCCAGCCCAGCTGTCTTTCTCCCAGTTTGACCATGTCCTGAACACAAGAGATCTTCGTAGTCAGGTCCATACCAATATTCATAGCCCTGAGACCACAACATCTGAAAATGTTCAGAAATCACACTTCACAGAGAATGATCACAGGCCCCACTACATTGATGACAATTTCACTATGAGAAGCAAGAGGGTTCCTATGGTACAGAGTAGGAGCGTAGATTCCCTCATGGATTTGGCAAACAGCACTAATGCCAACATTAACCAAATAAACAGGAAAAGGCCGACTGAGGACCTGCCTCAACCTCCCAATCTCCGAGCCCCAGACCCAAGCATAAAAACTATGCCTTACAGATCTGGTGTGAGAAAAGGGAGACATCAAGGAGAAACAGATTTCAGTTTGCTGGGCGTGTGCAGTCAGATTGAGACTTTGCTCAACAAAGATCTCCTCCAGCCAGTCATAGGATTCAATCACAACGGCAGTCGCAGGTAAGCCTTTCTACGAGTCAAAATCTGTTTTTTCATCTCTTAAGCCAGTCCATGTTCAGTCACATTTGAAATAACTTAAAGATGACTTTTGGCTCAACAGGCTATGATGGATGTACTAGAGAGCAAATTTGTATCAAATATTCTTGGATATTACTACAATGTGCTAAAGACTATACTTTCTCCTGGTACATGCCATGCTCTTGATATTTGATTGCAAATCAGATCTTGATAAAATACACAATCCCTGAACTTCTCTGCAACCTATACAGAACCTGATGTTTCAATGCTTTATGTCAAATTTTTCTGAATAATCATATTCCCAGCCAGATTTGTCCTGGCACAGTCTTCCTCTTTCCATTGACAGTTCAAACAGTTCTTTATAAAACAATGATGGACTGCACTGACACGTAGAGTAGGTGAATAATAGATGCAATGCCTGTCAGACTATCAGGTTTTCCTCTTGCCTCCTATTATTGTCCAGGTTCTCTGAGAAAACCATTCGAGAGAAAGCTCAAGGTCTGTGGAGGATGGACCATAGTGACCACAAAGAACAATCTGTAGCCTCGGACACAGTCGAATCTGATGATGACAACGATGACATGAGTGATGACAGCCCTGCTGCCCTGGAGTACAGCCAACCCCAGACCTTTACTCTGACCAATGCTGGTGGTCAGTATGTGTCAAGCGAAGGACCCGATGTGGTAGTTGACGTGCCAGCTCATGCAGCTAGCAAACCTCTCCATGTCACTATCCAGGTCAGTGGCTGGACTATATCTTAAAATGAGTCAGGATGCCTCCCATGAACAGAAATTTTGACTGACTCATTTCACTTAGTCCACTAACATTGAAGTGCATAAGATGATTTAATAAAATGCTGGAAAGTCATGAGGACTGAACAAAAGCAAAGATAAAATTTAATTGCTGACTGGACTGATGAATAACCAATAAGTTGGTAGAAAGTTTACCTCTGGAAAATTTTTCAAGTGGCAGCAACAAAAATCTTTTAATGCATTTCCAAAGTCCCACGCAATATTCCACCTCCTGCTCTCATTCTCTCCCCAATCTCTGCTTCTCTTTTTCACCCGACCGAGACAACAATCCCCCCATCCTTTCCTGGTTGAAAGGCGTACAAAAATCCGAACTTTTCAGTGGTGTTGGGATCTCCACTTTATATGATGTTAAGTCCATCTCCTTCCCTTCAAGTACTACAACTATTCCTGTCTCCCTTATGCGTATACGCTGACCTGAACATCATACCAAATTAATAGTAATTTGAACTCTTCCCCCAGTTACTATTCCTGGCTCCCTCCCTGCTGGACAAGGTTCAAACCTTCAACCATTTTGTGGACAACCTGTTGGCAGTGGGCCCCGTGGTTTACTTCCACACCACCAGCGACGCCAGTCTGAACAGCCAGGCCACCCTCACTATCCCTGCCCCACCCAGCCACAAGGGAGCTCATCTACAAGTACTGTCCATCAGGAAAGACAATTCTTGCATCCCCTGCAACAGCGGCTATCGCTCAGGAAAATTTGCGGTGACCCTTAGTGCATGGCACTTTAATGCGTAAGTACGGATGAACTGTTTTCACTACCTACTCTATAGTGTATCACAGCTGTAGTGTGTTGAAAATGTGTCAGGAACTATTGTTTTAAAAATTTACAATTATATTCCAAGGCAGTTTACTACATGAGTGCATATTCAATGCTTTATTATAATTATGTTCTTCCAATAATTATGTTCTTCCAATAACAAAACTCAAGGGCCCCATGTTGAACTGTTCATTGTATCGACTACAGTTGTGCAAAATTCATTAATGTAACTCAATTACCCAACTGTTACAGAAATGGCACTACTTAAATGAAGAAAATACAAAAGCTTCAGTGATCAATGTTCTGTCTCCATGTACGATCTTTAATATTCAGCCTAGGTTAACTTAAGAGTTGTGCTATCAAACTTTTTAGAAAAAGTTCCGAATCACAGAGGTACAAATCAGATCCAAATCATAGGGGTACACATCCATGAGATAAGAGGCCAACAGTAACAAATCTGATGACTGCATAACCAGGTTGTGGTTAAGTTTTGGGGGGGGGGGGGGGGGGGGGGGGGGGGGGGGGGGGGGGGGGGGGGGGGGGGGGGGGGGGGGGGGGGGGGG
>JBCAUA010033512.1:0-12223 GCA_038406235.1 Peronia verruculata | reverse complement strand
GGGGGGAAAGGAGGAGAAAGAAGAGGAAAGACATACATACACAAGCACATACACACACACACACACACACACACACACACACACACACACACACACACACACACACACACACACACTAAAACATGAATAAATTGGACTAAATCACCAAGATTACCACCACCACCTCCAGCATCAACATTACATACCACCAGCATGACTGCAACAATAACCATCACAACAATAGTGCCAGAAATAACGACACAGTAGAAAAGCAAAGCTAGCAGTGTAGTGAAATGGATGATACTAAAGAAAAACCCCTGACTACATTCTATTAGCATTACAGCGTCACACCATCGATTTGTTAGTATGTTTTTGTTCAGATTTAGCAACGCGTCAGCATAATGACGACTATTATTATTACCCCTTGCACGATAGAATAGTTTAAAAGGTATATGGAAGGATGCATACATGTATATAACTGGATGACCAGATAATAATAATAATAATAATAAAAATTTAAAAAAAAACTGTAAAGGGAAATTCCATAAATTTATTTGATACTTATTTTCTTTTTCTTTTTTTCTCACTTTCAGGGGCCGATCTGAAGTAGTTAAAAAAAAAAAAAAATGGAGAAAGCTTAATACAGTTAATATTTAATGAACATGTGCCACTGACTCAAAATCAGACGGGAAAACAAAAAACAGATGCCTCATTATAGGGACTATAGTTAATCAGGATCTTCAGCTTCGTCTTTGTTCTATGGTTGGTTGTCTCATAAATTGTCCGCATGGGGTTAGCAAGGGAGACATAATATGTCACTTTCATGACAGGTCGACAAGTTTGTACAGAGAAATCTCTCTGTCCTTGCTGACTCAACATGAGTTAAGATCTGCTTAGGTACATTTGACCTTGTGCTAGTTCAGTAAGGCCTTTTTCATCAACGTGATATACCGGCTGTGTGTATACAGAACGACCTTCTTTCCCAGGTCCTACTTTGCCTTGTTTAGTACCGTCATTTACTGCTAGTACCACTCACATTATCATTCTTTTTATCATTTTACAAAAACATGTCTTAAAATTAAATTGACTGTCCACCGGCAACTAATCAAATACATCAAAAAGTGGAAAAACAATATGAAGAATTTTGAATTAAGTTAATAAAATAAACCAATATCGCTAGCCAAATTTTCGAGCCCGCTTGGCTCTTCATCGGGGCAACAATGAAAACGTATAAAATGTAGTTAGGGTACTGCTGTAGATGAGAGGAAATAGCAATTGAATTTTTATAGAAATGTCTTAAAACTAAGCCGACTGTCTAACTGGTAACTAATAAAAGAAAAAAAAAAAAAACTATATGAAGAACTGGATGTTGATCAAATTGACAATAATAGTTCTAGCTCACTTAGCTCTTCGTCAGGACAATATAGAAAACATAATAAATACACTTTTCAAATACATCATATCATTACCATTTTTATCATTTTATATATATATTAAAAAAACAATGTCTTAAAATATAAAACAACTGTCTACCGGTAACTAGTCAAATACATAAAAAAAAAAAAAAGCAAATATCAATCTGTAGAACCTGATGTGGTAGAAATTAAACATGTTGATGTCACTACGCATATTTTGAAATTTCGTTGGCTGTATTTCTGGGCAATGAAAAACAATGTCATTAGCATTTCATCATAGTGATCAACAATTTTATTATGATGGTCATTTTTGTTTTCATTATTTATTTACATCGTTTCCTATTCCTTTTCCATCTCTTCTCTCTCCTTGCTTCTGTCTTTTGCCCCGCTCTCTTTTCTCCTTGATCAGTAAACGCATCTTATCGTAATTGGCACAATATAGCCGTGATATTACTGACGACGTGCCATTAAACCCCGACACAAAGAAAGGAATTAGTAACTATTTCTTTTCCTTTTCTCCTTAAAAAAAATGTTTAATTATGAAATCCAGAGCATCGTTGTCCCGTCGAACCAACTTTCTCCCAGTTTTCAAATATCTTAAAAGACCCAGCAAACTTTTAGAAAACCACTTTCTTCCTTTACTTATTCGAAAGCTCTGTGAGTTTATAGTTATTATTATTTTTTAAAAAAATGTATTGAATCTCTGATTATCACTGGTTTGAAAATATCACTTTATTTGTTTGTTTGGTTTTGTTTGTCCCCATTTTCCATGGTCTCTGACTTGGACTTGAAACTACGATACATTAATCAATGTGTGGATTGTATCCTACAGCCATGATTGTTCTCAGTTAAGCTAAGACTTAACGACACCCGACACATTTGTGTTAAGTGCTGCCCCATATCTCTCTGCTTTCCTCCCCATACCTTAGTAGGTCAGGTTAACCCTCGAAGTATCAAGGGTTCTTTCTGCTCAGATACCTGCCTAGCTTATTTTGCATTTGATTAACTTAAAAACTGACAGAAGGCTTCGATCATTTGTCCTTTGTTTTTATCGTCAACTTTTACACTTAAGAGATTACAAAACGTTCTATTTTAAATCATATAGATCTAACTTCACAATTAACCAAAAGGTAAAATACGATAAATTGAAAATATTCTATAAGGGGGACAAAGGAAAGTATCAATTTATAAAGTGTTGAATGTGATGAAATAAACAATGGACAAAGGATCACAATCTTCTTTCACACTCTGATTACATTACAGTAATAACATGATTGGATTTTCCTGTCATTGTCATCCGAGGTGTTATTTTATCTTGACTAATTGACACACAGGAAGTCATGGTACGGCAGAGATTTCAAGTGATACGTTCAGGGTTAAGTATAGCTGGCACTGTCTCCTGTCAGGCACTGTTTACTGTGGGAGACACTGGCCTGTTAGACGTCTTATCTGCTTTACTGTCTTTGAATCAGCGGCACAGAAGTCAGGTCAGGTAACAATGGCTGATAACGGACAATAACATGTCATTTGGAGCCACTGGGATTTTGTATTCGTGTGTAGTAGTCAAATTTTAATATGTTTTTGTGATTTGCAGTGGCATCTTAAACTCTTATACATGCTGTAGGTCATAATCTGAACTAAGCGATACACTGGTGAAAATCACTGAATGAGCTTGTGAGCACTATCTACAAAATGTTAAATCATTATATTATGATTTTCCGTGAATCTAAAAACAACAGAGCATGTCGAAATCTTGTGTTTTTCAGTGTGAACATTTATCGATGGAGGTCAAAATAATTCTTTTCTAAGAAGTCCCCATCCAATGAAACAACAAAATTAAATGATGTATGAAATTGGGAACTCGCTGATTTGCGTTCAGTAATTTTTTTATTCTTCTGTTCTATCAAACTGTGCTGTTGACATAGTCAAAAGATTGACTGCTTGTGAACACAGTATTGTGCCAGTTTTCTTTCACTGGATGTATGTTGGTTCAATTCTGTTGAGAGTAGCAACTTTAACTCTCTTAATGCCAGGTTTGATGTGTGTTCGTTCTTTGGTCTTCTTTTTGTATTTGAATCAATTGTCCTTTTGTCAGGACGCTATGATATTGCTGTTGACCTGTTGACCTTCCGTTGTTTTCTCTGACACAAGATTTCAATTACTACAGCCAAGTCTTCCTGATTTAGGAGATTTACAGTTGTTATATTCCTGGCAACCAAGGAGTTAACGATAATAAAAAGCTTATGCCTGTGGAAACCGGATATTTTAGTTTTTATTGCCCTCATCATTGTTCTATTTAGAACTGATACTTATAGCAGAATATCGGCGTGAGATGGGAACCGTGGCTAGGCGCCTTGGCAGAAACAAAATGCCGTGGATTCGAGTCATACTGGGAGGATGTAAAGATTTAGACCCTGCTACTTTTTTTTTTTTCATTAATAGTGTGACTCAGCGGTCCCCTGGCTTCCTGGCAACTAATCCTGATATCCAGGACTTTGGGATAGGGGCGTGTATATTTCGGCGGTTCCGGGTGTAAGTTACGCACGTAAAGAACCTTTGGAAATAATCGGATGAAGTGCTTAGAGTAGGTGGAGACGAAATTGTCTGGGCATAATTTCCAAATTCCAAACTTCTGTCCAAAACTTTACAGTCACCAAACTGGGCAGGCACACACACACACACACAAAAGTTATTCTTTCTCAGGATTGAAGGAATACAGTATAATTAATAAAAAATATTTTTTATTTTTATTCTACAGTTGACTTGGACTCGCAATTGGAACAAATCTAAGGTTTGATCAACTCCCTTTCCCAGCTGAGTTTGCCCCACCCACATGCAACGATGATCCGTAGGCGGAAACACCGAGGAGCCCGACCAGGGCCGGAACAGGAATTTCACAAACGGGACAGCTCACGGTTATCGCCCCTTGTGCTGGACAACCCAGTCAACCAGTCAGCCCACTGGAGCCATGACGCCTTCAGTTTACAGGAACTGGTCATGAGATTCCCACTGCCACAGGTCAGTATCACTGAGAATCAAAGGTCAATATCACTGAGAATCACAATTCCGTATCACTGGTCAGTATCACAGGTCAGTATCACTGAGAATCACTGGTCAGTATCACTGAGAATCACAGGTCAGTATCACAGGTCAGTATCACTGAGAATCACAGGTCAGTATCACTGAGAATCACAGGTCAGTATCACTGGTCAGTATCACTGAGAATTAGCCATTTTTTTTTTGTCATTCAGCGAAATGACTTTTCTTTATCAGATCTAACAGATTTAGACAAAAAACGTTTTTAAGGGGGAAAAATCACTGCACTACCGAAAGACGAGTAACTACATCAAAAATATTTTTTTCTACAAAGAGTAACGCCAAGTCGACAAGAAGTTAAGATCATCTCTAAATGATGGACCCAAATATAATGATGAAGTGCTTATTTTGTTGTCTTGATGAAGGACCAAATTGATCCGAAAATTTGGCATTGACTTTAAAATCAAGATCAAGTTGGTTATATGTGTTATTTCATTTATTTATTTATTTATTTTTTTGAATTGTTTGATTAGTTGCTGGTTGAACAGTCTTTTTTCTATTTTATAAAATGATGACGAACATTGTGATGAGGATGAATTTGTTTTTTATGATGACGCAGTTCATATCGAAATCTGAAAATCTGATGTTTAATATTTGTCTTTTTTTTGCGTTTTTTTTTTCATTCATTGTTAACACTGACATGTTAAGTCTGTCACTAGTTGGTGGTTGATATTCCACATAATCATTTAATGCAAAAGACGATCATGATACCATAGATCGTGGATACCAAACAAGCTAGAAAATGTGGCGTTCCTGACAGACATTGTCGTCAAATTTTAGCATGTCCATATTTCTGCACCTTTTGTTGCCTCATATCTTACTCTTACATTTGTTACTTGTCGGTTGACCGACTCTTGTCTTACTCTACAAATTGATGATGATGATGATGCCATATTTTTTTCTTTACACTGAAGAAGAACAACCAGGTTCGAAAATTTGGAAATCTGTCTCTCTCTTTCTTTCTTTCTTTCTTTTATCTTCTTCTTTTCCTCTTTTTTTTTTATTATTTACTTTTTCCTGTATGTACTTTTTCGTACCTATGAGCTATTTTTAAAATATTAAATACTGGTTGACAGTTTTTGTGGTCTTAAAAAATCTACAAAATAATGATGAGATGATGATAAATATTCCCTGCGAAAGTAGGCAATGGGGTCGAAAATTTGGGGATTTCCATCAGTCTATTCAATTTTTAGTTTATCAAGTCTCCAGATTGTTACTTGTTTCATTGAATTGTGTTGTTACTGTTATTAATTCCTATTAACACAGCCCTTACCTAAAATGTTAAGACATGTTTTTAATATGATGATGATGATAACAACATGTGATTTGCTGCCGATAGACAGTTGTCTTATCTTTTGAGACATTTTCTATAAGACGATGACGATGATGATGAAGAGAATGATTCCGTGACTATGAACCTCTCTAATCCTCCCAGGTGGTCAGATGTGCAAACCGGTTGGTGCCCGGGGAAGACAAGAATCTGCCTGTCAATGTCCACGTCCCCATGTTACTGTGTGCTGGTCGGTCAGCCCGCAAACTGCTGGCCAAACACGTCAGTACAGACTCACGGTCTCAGTGCTTGACCGAAACTGATGACAGCATTGTTATACCCAGTGACTACGATGGTAAGCCTTTGATGCTGGTGACTTTAAATTTTTACCCAATGATTAGGCTGGTAAGATGTGGGTGACTCTATTATAGCCAATGGTTATTCCTTTTAAGTTCTGTTTCTCATGATTTTCAAGCTCTTTCCAGTGATCACGATGGTAAGCCAGGCTCTCATCATTTTTGTAGGATCTAGTGACCTGCTTTACTGCCAGTTTTTAAACAATAATGGTTAACTTTAAACCTGGCGAATTTGAACATTATATCCAGTTTTGTGGTGATAAATCTTTGATGCCAGTGCTTCTAATGTCATAGCCATTCAGTCTGGTGGTAAGACCTTGGTGTGTTGGTGATTATAATAATAAGGTATTAATCTTTTTGATGATGATAGTAGAGCTTGGCCCTCGCGTTTTTAATACTACATGCAGTCTGTATAATGGCAATAGCATAATCTTAGTGACTTAAAAGAGTTATACCCAACGATTACCATCGTAAAACTTTGTCTTAAAGCCTCAGTTGATATACCCAGTGATCTTGATGATAGGGCTGTTATCTCAGAGATCAAGTGATTACAATGATACTCTCTAAGTGTGAAGAATTCTTTGCTCTGTCTTCATGACGGCTGGGTCGTGCTCTCTATGTTAACTTTACATCCAGTGATTATGATTATAAGGTTTAGAGTTCTGGTGACTCAAATTCATACCGAATGATTATCGTGGCACGGTCTTTTACGGTCTTAGAAATCTAACGTTATTATACTTATGAGCATTAACGTGATAGCCAATCCAGCCAGCACTGATGGTTACGGTTTTGGTAAGCTTTTCAACCTCCTTACAAGATGGTTATCTGAGTCGAAACACTGTCATTACAGTTCTAGATGAAGACTGATGATAAACATGTATTGTGGAATTTTAAACAATTTTACTTTGTTAAATTATTTGTTTCGCTTGATTGTTTACAACATAGATTTGACAGGCAATAGTTTCATCACCAGCATTCTCCTATTCCCAGGCCATTTCCTGCGCCTACAGTCCCGAACCACAAAGGACAAATCCGTAGTACGTACCCTCCATCACATCGCTCAAATGCCTATTCCAGCATTCGTCAACTTCACCCCCGTCACAAGCTTCCTTCCTAGCATCAGCACTCCCAATGGTAGCACCAGCAACCTGAACGTCAACGGTGAAATGTCTGGCAGTGGTAGTTATGTCAGCAGTAAGGTCAGCAAATCCAGCAGTAAACACAGCTCTCATCCTGTGCCACAGAAGGTGAGTGAGCGAATGAGGGAGTGGGTGAGTCAATGCGTAATTCAGTTAGTTAGTGAGTGAGTACGTTAATGAGTCAGCCAGTCAGTCAGTCAGTCATTCAGTGAGTGAGTGAGCCAGTCAGTAAGTCAGTCAGTCACTCACTCAGTCTGTCAGTCACTCAGTCAATTGAATGATCAGTTAGCTGATCACTCAGCTGATTGGTCTGTCAGTCAGATACATGACTTTTAAATGACTTAGTAGTTAAATAGGTAAATAGACAAATGCTGAATGACAATGGTTATGCTGACTTGGATGATAATGAGGACACCATTAATGATAGATAAAGAATAAATAAAATGACATCTATAATGCGCATTTTCTATTTAATAAAACCTTCTGCTGTATAATGTATAAAGTTTAGTGCCATATTAATACATAGACAGCCCAAACGAGTTTGAAGGGAAGGAAATCAAATCTAAATTTTAATAAATAAATAACTAAATAAATAAATAAATAATACATAAATAAATAAAAAAAGGATGGAGAATACATTTCATTTTCTTAAACAGCATCAACTTCTGTTTCAGCGCATCCTCCATCCACCTGGTAGTGTCTTTGTGGTATCTGGGACTACGAAAGGTATAGCCAAGGAGAAGAAAAGGCGGTCCCGAGAGATCACTCTGATTAGATGCTCGGACGAGACTGGAAAGGAGGTGTTGATACCGAGTGATCAGGTGGGAGTTTTGCTCATGTCCGCCCGCATTTCACTCATTTAAACTTCCATTCATTCATCCATCCACCCATCCATCCATCCATCCATCCATCCATCCATCCATCCATCCATCCATCCTGTGGATCTAACCATCTGTGTTCCACTTCCTCTTTTTTGCTCAGATTTCCAGATTTTTAATCAGTTCAAATGTACACACAGTGGGTACATTTACATAGCAAAATTCTGATCAAGGTATATGTACATAAAATGTAGCCTTAAATGGACAACGCGTTTATGAGTTATAAAATTATATCAAAATGTGTATAAAAACCAATGTAACCGTTATCCTGCTGATGTGCCGTTAAATCTTAACACAAACAAACAAACAAACAAACAAACACACTTTCTATCATTATTGCCTTGTTCTATTTAACTGAGCTATGTCTTATACATTCAAAATTTTACTTTTTATGTTTCGTTTTTAATTCTCCAGTCAGGAGAATTCGTGGAAGTGGAAACTCCGCCCAGTGGAGTCACCAAATTGTCCATGATGCCAGAGGAGTTAATCAAAGCCAATCGCTACCCAGGATTGGTCCGCTTCGTCTACGGAGACCACCCACCTCGCCTGACACCGTGCTCCTACATGTTCACATTGATTGATACTTTCGAGGAGGATTCCTTGATTGGTTGCCTCCTGTATCCCAACCACGCCCTCATGATTGAAATGCCTATGACGTCATCCTTAACATTCCAGGTGAGGATACAAAAGAATAATTGGTAGGAATGATGACAAAGAAGACAACGTAATAGTTCTGATGTTCATAGTCGATTAGGGTATTGAAAAAACATACTGACGGTCAGAGAGAAAGACCGACTGAGAGGTAGCATGCAGGCACGTGCAAATGGATGGACAGATCAATGGATTGATAGATCGTTGGATAGATACACGGGTGGACCAACGGATGGATGGATAGATGGATGTATAGAAATTGATGAATGAATAGAAACCTGGATGGATGGATGGATGGATAGATAGATGGATGGATGGATGAATGAATAGATAGACAGATACCTGATGGACTGACGAATGGATGGATGGAATATTTTTGGATGAATGGCTGGATAGATAGATGTGTCAATCTATAGATGAAAGGCTAGATTGTCTGTCTGTCTACCTGCCTGCCTGTGGGTGGATGGATGGATGCATAGATGGAAGGAAGGATGAGTAGACATGTTAATTGTAATGCAGTGTACATGCACTACGTTCTATATGTGACTCAATCCCTCATGAGTCAAAAGAAAAAGGAAAACAGTGTATCCTGTTCCACGTTTTTAGGAAACGTAAGAAGGATGCACGCCTAATTGAGATGTATGCAGCCCATACAAACATCATTATGTACAAACACTGAAATTTCCAGTAGAAAGGGAAGACAAAAATATTTTTATAAAAAATGAGAGCTAAAAATGAAAACCTTCAAACAGATATAGAGAACTATCGTCGTTTGAGGTCTTGAGGTTTCATAGCGCACTGAGTGAAATGAAAATAATCAATGGGGCTAAAACAATAATCAGTTTTTTTTAAAGACAAGTTCGTAAAATACTAGAAACACATTTTTGATGTCTGTAGATAGATACCACTCCTATTCACAGGCTGTAATAGCTGTCCAATTAAAAAAGGCGCCGTTTTTGGCCCATCTAGACCTGGAGCCTCTTTCTCTCTGACCGGGCGTAAGAAAGTTATTGTATCCAGTGTTAGTCATGTAACGTGTCGGGGAGGGGGTGTGCCCCCAACCCCCCATGTATATCCCCTCCCCCCTCCCAAAACTGCTAACAGACGCTCCCATGTGCGAGCCATACACAACTGTTTCTCTTTACAATGTGGTGCAACTTTTTTATTTGCCTATGCTTACTCATTGCAATACTAGGCCCAGATAGACACTCCGATTAAAAAAATGTACAAACCAACTTTTACTTCGTCTGTTGATAATTAAGTTTTGCGCTCCTGACAACAGCATGCCTTGGGTGCATATCATTTAGACAGGTCTGTACATCAGGTAAGACAAATAGACAGGCAGGGAGGCAGGCAGACAGAAATACAGACAGACCCACAGAGAAACAGACTGACAAAGACCTGCTGGTAGAAATGTAGCTAGCTAGCTAGCTAACCAGCCAGCTAGATAGGTAGATCAATAGATAGAGATACACACAGAGAGACAAACAGATAGATAGATAGATAGAGATACATGGATTCACACAGACAGACAGACAGGCAGACAGACAGACAGACAGATAGATAGATAGATAGATAGATAGATAGATAAATAAACAGGCAAAAAGACCAATAATATACGCAAATGATCAACTTAATGTATCAGAGAGGTAACTGGTACATGCTTCGCAAGTGATTTCTACTTAATCATTTAGATATACTTCCCCATGACTAAAAAATTACATTTTGACGGTATACTTTGTCATTAACAAATTTACACCTTATACATGTCTCTGGTATATCCACAGGTGGCTCTTAACCGTGATGAAGTGATGGACATGCCCCTGCCCCGCCACGCCATGGATGTGGTTCAGAACAGACGGGAGACGTTCATGCGAGATCTGAAGCTGAAGTGCAAGTTCGTACATCGTGTCAATCCCGGCAGCCATGCTTCTATCGGCATCCCAGGTCCTGGTGCTGACGATGATATGCCCAGTGCTACTGTCAGAACACGACAGTTCGCCAATGAGGCGTTTTTCTACTTGTAGATACACCAGCATTGTTTCAACAAAGACTTTGGCTAGATAGAAGTCTCCTAAACATTGCATCGCCTCAGAATTAATTGTCCTATCTACAACATAAAACTGTTGCAGTAGGTAGGACAACTTAAGTCTGGGGGACGACTGGGCCTTACCAGAAGCACAAAGCATCCAAATAAAGAGAAATTTTAATGTATTGTCAAAGACTATGAATAACAAACAAACAAACAAACACATATATCAGATGACAATTCGCGACCAAGACATTTGCTTTCGAGTTGTAGACTTACAAGCAGTTTCCATCGCGTTTTTTTTTTTTTTTTATGAGAATGAATTTTATTGACAATTAACTTTATACTCGTAAGAAGCACATACTATTGGAAAATCAATTAAACTGAAAAGAGCATACTTTAGAATTGTGCATTGTACGTTGATGGGAATGTTGCAAAGGTGAGCTTCGTCCAGATAGTTTACATGCTGGCAAAAAACAAAACAAAACAAAACGAAACAAAACCATAAACAAAAAATACAGAGCCAACATAAAAATCCCCTTATTTGCAACGAATAACACGAAAGATGACAATTAAAAAACATATTGAAATTAAATTATTTATTTATGAATAATTGAAAAAGTCGATGAGTGAGTAATGTGATTTAATTTTGTCATGTATTTTGACTCAAGATCGAGCAAAAATGATTTCTTCCAGAAATGGTGACCTTTCTATTAATTTCTGTGACTCCGTTAAGACCTTTTTTTTTTCATCCTAGCGGGCATGTTGCTACAAATAGAGGTATTTCTTATAGTATTAAAAATAATTAAACAACATTGTTCAAAGTGAAAGTTGATTTTGATATGAGAAATGTTTAAAAAACGACGACACAAATTTAAAGTGGGCAACAAAGATCCATGTATTTGTCAGTTTGACAGATCAATATTCACAAAACCCGTGTGATCCTCAGACAAGCAAACTTGCCATTTTGTGTCAAGAAGGATAATTATATTTTAATTCTTGGCCCCTTGTATGAAATATACAATACCACTGAACCATAAATACTGTCAAGAGTATTCAACTCTATCAACACAATGGAGATTTTGGACAATGAAGATTTGTTATCATAGACAATCAGCCGTGGGGAGTCATTTTCCAGTGTTTGCCATCTGCCATTCCTCCCTTCCCGTGCCCCTGTCCCTTCACCTGTTAACGCTTTCCACTTCATCGCTCTTATAAACTACTCGGTTATGGGCCTGGCATTCTTTATCCTGCAAAGTCGAGAATGTGATATTTTGTTTTGGTTATACAGGTTTACTAACATCTCCAGAAGATTGAACGTTAAATATTTGATATACAGTATAACCTCGTCATACCGCCCCCCGCTGTACCGCCATTCTCGCATACCGCCTGCTTTCGCCGAGGTACAGT
>JBCAUA010033501.1:0-12224 GCA_038406235.1 Peronia verruculata | reverse complement strand
CCTACCTACCTACCTACCTACCTACCTACCTACCTACCTACCTACCTACCTACCTACCTACTTACTTACCTACCTACTTGTCTGTCTGTCTGTCTGTCTGTCCGTCCGTCCGTCCGTCTGTCTGTCTGTCTATCTGTTTGTTTGATTGTCTTTCTGTCTACTGACTCATTCGCTAGCTCTTTTGTAAATTCCCTCGGTTGAAGATTTGCCCACCAAAAGACAGAATGAAATAGGCAAACAGATGAAGCTTAACATGATGAAAAGATTCCAGGTCTTGGGTGTCACATGGATAATGTTGGTAGTCCAATTTGAAGCTCAGGACAAAGTCAACAGGGGCATCATCTCGAATCTTTTAGTTACAAGCCCGTCCCGCGTTGGTAATCATGATGCTACAGCGGAAATTAGAAATGGCAGCTATACAGGGTACGAGCGCGACGTCGTGATTTGGAACCTTGAAAATATCAATTCTACATCCGGAAGCTTGAACGAAACTAATGTGCCTGGTGTATTTGAAAATAGCAAAGAAAAGGTAAGATAGTACAGATTGTGCACTTTGAAGTTGTACACTTTTGACCCACATTTCCACAGCCTCCGGTACATCAATGTCTATGAGATTTTGTATGCGACTTATATTTTGTTAAAAAAAAAAAAAAAGTTGTAAGTCATCACGAACGTAAACCCGTTATTTGCGCTCAGTAAAAAGTCGTGGCCTCTGGTAGAAAGTTTAGGAATATAAAATAATGTTTAAAGCAAACCATGAAATTGAACCTATTTCAATATATAATAGTAGAAAGGTCCACAGAGCTAGGAGTTTTGACAAAACGGTAAACCATATCTCAAGGAAAATAAATATTATTCTGCATGCAATGGAAGTCTGTTTCAACTGTTTTTAAATTAGTGACACCATTACACTAAGGTTAGATCTATGTGTACTCCCTGTCTGTATCCCGGATAAAGTAAACAAAACAATGATGCTGTGACACAATCTAATTTTTGGTGAATATTGCTTTGGATCACCAGTGAATAAAAAAAAAAAAAAAAGAAGAATGTAAGCTAATTCCTACAGAGATGTTCAAGTCTCAGGTTTATATTTTATATTGTTTTCGAGAACACGTTTGTCAAATTACAAATTTGATTCACATCGTTCTTACAAACAGAGCATATCCAAAATTTCATCTCATAAACTTCATAGGAAACAGTCGATTTAAAAAAAAAGAATTATTTATTTACTATTTATTTATTATCAAAGTGTGCCACTTCAAAATTCACGGGATATAGGCTCCAGGCTGGCGGTTCCTATTTTTTCGTATGCAATCCGCCATGCCCTAGGAAATATTTCATCACATTTTTGTGCTTTACAATGAACAAGAGATGGAACACAAAGAAAATAATAAGCAAAAAACGTCCATGATTTGTTGTATCAAATTGTAAATATAATTGTCATATAATAACTATGTGTGAGTGTAAATGTAGTTAAAAACGATTAAAAAAAAAAAAAAAATTCTCCAAATCATTTGCCTTCGTTTTCATAAAAGGTAACAATTATTTTTCTTTCTTGTAATCTGTCCACCTCCCGATGTCTCACCTCTGTCTTTTTACTCCTTCTCCCCTCCCTCCCGAACGTCCCATCTTCTCTTTTTCCCAAAGATATCATCTGAAGAACACAACTTCACCGCTGAATGGAGAAGAAGAGCAGAGAACGAGGAATATTTCATGCAGTGATTTTTTCTGCGCCCCTGATTCCACGGCCCGGTCTTTCGCACTCAGTGATATATCCTTGCTCTACAAATGCGTCCCCAACAAAGACGCTATGCTGATATCTACTTGTCCAGCTTCGGCAGAGGAGAACGACCTCATAATGTGTCAATCAGACGAAGTCCCGCCCACAGTGGATGCCATCTTCCCTGTCACTGACTCCGCCTTCGGCTGCCACTTTCGGAACCTGTATTGTTGGAAGTGTTCTGATCATAAAGAGCGAAGACATCCTCTGAGGTGGTCAGCAGATGTGGCCAACTATCGTGGAAATGCGTTCAACGTTTATGCCGACATCAGATTGGAGGATGTCTACGTTATGTTGTAGAAAATCCTCTTGCCGTCACGTGGAAACCACCTAGTCCTTTCTCGTATCTGACATGCAGAATGGACGCCATACAATCCAAGCCTTGCACCATAAAATATGTGTGTCAGATGGGGTCACCATGGATGGATAATTCTCTCCCTCTATCTGTGTATGTTTCTGTTTGTCCGTCAGTCTTTCCCTCTGTATGCACGTCCATTTGCTTGCACGCCTGTCTTGTGCCTGCCTGTCTACCTATTTACCTGCCTGTTTGTCTGACTGTCCATAATTCTGTCTTTTTCTTTCTCTCCCTCTCTCTCTCTAAGTGTGTGTGTGTGTGTGTGTATGTGTGTGTGTGTGTGTATGTATGTGTGTCGCTCTTACTCATAATGCTGTTTTTTGACCTGTCCTGATCGATACAGTTGACTTACAACTCCTGTTGTCATATCGCTTTAATAATCCGGCACCACCAGTAGCCGTCTATTTTTAAAACTATGCAGGTGATTGTTGTTCATTTATTTATACATTTAAGTAGTAAGGCAGAAAAACATGGGCGGATTTGCTTTAACCCCCCCCCCTCCCCCTTCAATACTCATATGATAGCACTAGATGCTTTATCCATTAATTAAGGGGGAAGGGAATGCCAGAAATTGGGTTCTTGCTAAAAAAGAATTCGAATCCGGCCTTTAGTTTGTGCTAAAAAATAATGCTTTTTGCGAATACAATAATGAAATAAACAAGTTTGTATGTCCTTTCTAAGGTCTTGAAAGGGTGGTTATTCAATGGCTGACCTGCATCTCTAGCATGCTAGTCCTCATCAATTATAATGTCGCTTTCTACGGGCAAACGATGTACAAAAGACTTGGTTATGATCTCCGCCACCAGTATCAGGAGCTCCAGTGCTGGCAAGGACACTGACTGGCCGCTGGAGACGCTGACAAAATTGAAAGTCTGCGAAAATATTAGAACCTCTAAAGTGAAGTTCCCACCGCTTAATGGGAGCATGATTTGCTCAATTTCTGCTGTCTCAGAGTACAGAAGTACATTATCTGTCATAGCAAGGGTCAAGACACTTTTATTTCTGACCATTGAAGACATGGCGGCCATATAATTATAGACCATTAAACTACTCAACGGGAGCCTCTGGTGATGGGGGTAAGTGGGCAAAAAAAGGGATAAAAATATATGTCTATATTATAAAATTGCAAGAAAACCCAAACAAAGGGTTATGGATACGAAAACTGCTTAATGGATCCGTCTGAAATTTGGCATACAACATTGTTGCATGTGGATCTGTGTTTCTATGTATCTTAACCCGGAAAATATTATTGTCTTTGACAAGATGCTTACCATATATTAAAGTCGGAGAGCTATATTTAAACGATCTCCCACAGGGGCAGTATATATGGATTTTGTTTTTTGGTTTGTGTTGGGGTTTAACGACAAATCAGCATGATTACGGCTATATTATGTCAGACGCGTTAAGATATCATTACACGGCAAGAAGAAGAGAGGAAAGAAAGCGGGACAGAAAAAGGAGCAAGGAGATAGAGATGGGATGTCTGCCCTGGAGTGTCGAGGATGGCACTCCATGGGAGACACCTCACCGATGGGGGGCTTACACCGCATGCAAGTGGGAGCAGAGAACCTACTTATATTGTACATAAATACGAAAAAAAAACCCCAATGTTTATTATCTTTGACGTTATTTTATAAATGGGGTAATTATTGAATAGCATACTGGCGAGAATGCTTAATCCGAATTGTAGGTTCGATATATGACACCTTCAAAACACGTTTTCTTTGAGTAACATTCAGTTTAAACAACCAGATTATCAACATAGAGGTGCGCACCCTTTACCATACACTTTGAGTCGCGGGGCTACATTAAGAAAAAAAAAATCTTCCATGGAGGCCGTGGGTTATATATGTCTTCTTATATATATAAGTAGATGCCCAGCAAAAAGCATAGTCATAGACATCATGGGGAAAAAAGTTTAGATATGAAATAATCTTGTTTTCAGTTTGGAAGCCCGATAGAAAGGCTTCTCTTGAGTATTTTTCTCGTTGAAAATACTTTAAATGCTTTATCTCTCAAAATGACGTTTTGCAGCATAAATATGCAATCTCCTCTTTTCTGCACCAATTATCATGAATTTTGGCATGAATAAGAAGAAAGCAATCTAAACTTTTTGCCTAAAAGAATTTTTTTATATACTGACGGACTTTAAAAACGCAACACTTGATACATAGAATCATTTTCAACCGTTGCGTTTTTAAAGTCCGTCAGTGTAATTTTAAATTTTTGAGAAATTTGACATTTTATGGTCAGATTTTCGACGACTCCGTGACCTTTTTAAATTCCAAGTTCGGAACATTGTGGAAAATAAACTAAGCAATTATTTAAAGCCTGGTCTAAAAAAAATAAAATAAAAATTAAATAGATATTAAACTAATAAAATATATACTTAAACAGTTCAGATTATTGGTTGAACAATTCCGAAGCCTATTAATAGTAAAGTTACACATTGTGAGGTAACAAACTCAGAGATGGCGGCCGCTGTCCTGGAAACCATGAGTGACGTAAAAAATTTTTAGTTTTACTTGTTTTCCTCTAATTTGAGCAGGCAAAAACCGATGGCAATTTCTCTCCTCCCCCCCCCCCCCCCACCCATAGCGGTACCCGTGTTCCGTTTTTTCCATTGCCAGTTTTAATGATATGTACGGCTCTGGTTGCCAAGAATTAAAAAAAAAAAAACTAACAAAGAGCCAAAACGTATCACTCAATTTTGAGCAAAAAACGAGGCTGGCATAATCAGTTCTTAGTTTTTGTTCTAAACGTTTTTTTCTAAGATTCTTTACTTTGATACACACATAGTAGGTTACACTGCTTATGAATTCACTTATTGCCCCCCCCTCCCCCAATCATGTAAAAAGGCAGATGGAATATACTTGGTATCATTTAGACATGTTTCAAATTTTATATATCAGTCATTGCTCCTCCCATCCCCCTCCCTTCTCCCCTTTACCCATTTTTTTTTCTTTCTTCGAATCGCCACTTAGCTACCATCAGCCTGCTACCTTTGTAGATCTAACCGTATGTCGGCCATCTACAGTTTGGATAGTCCATCTGGGTGCCAGCACAGAACAAATCTGCTGTTTCAGGTGACACTGTCATCACCCAACACCGGTAGCTATGAGGTGTTAGAGATCGAGCGTGATGGTCAATTGGGTTGGCGCACTCTGCAATGTTCTGTGGACACGGGAACCTGCTCTACCATCTCGTGTTTGGGTGAAATTCTCATCCGCAATGGAATCTGTGACCAGAGGACTAGGCGATTTGATTATAACATCCAGGTATGCCGATATCAATCCCGAGAACAAGAAAGATGTGATAAACTGAAAGGGAACCAGGACTTCTTACTCCAGCAGTTCATACGCTTTAGATCTGAGCCGCTTAATCTCACAGCTATAGATTCGGTTTACCTTTTCTCAGATCCAACCCAAAAGAAACGAACAAGTGGCGCTTGTGACTATCAAACCTCAGACCTGGAACTTGACTCTAAGCTCAGTGAATTGGCTACTCTGAAAGACGTCATTACCACGCCTATGAATCAGATGATTTCCTTTTATAATGAAAACCAAACAGACTGGTTTCTAGATCTAGAGGTACAGATTACGGAAGAAACAGATTTTGACTCTCTGAGAATTTTCTTCTCAGGCTGGAATATTTATAACCCAGGTACAAATGCGCTCTGGTTATTAATTAACAGAATTCTTTCCCTCTTAATTCAGACTATGATGAAATCTGAATTTGAAGGATTATTGCTTGTTTGCAGTGAATGGAGTAGCTGGGCATCAGATAGCATGTCTCTAAAACCATGTGAAATTACGAGCTTTTGCTTATCGAAGGACTTTGGGAAAACTCAGATGCCAACATCTGAAACAGCCGGCACCAGGACTGTGGGTATCACCCTGTATCTGGGAGTTATTCTTGTGCTTGTACTAATCCTGTGTTAGACGCCGTGCAATAAAAGAGCCAGCTGATGTATTCCCACTGCTCTTCTCCTGGCAAACGCCCACCGAGGAAGAAGTTTTGGAGGAAAATCCAAATAAATCTGGTACGCCCACAGGCTTGGATGGCCTACATTTTCGGCACCTTAATGCGTGAACTGTTTCTCGGACATTTATATTTAGGGCATGGAAGATCTTATCAGAGAGAATGAGTTTGATTGCACTCAGTGCTGCCCATAATAAAATTATTGTATGAAAGAGATGTTAGCATTGTGAAATAATTGATTTTGATAGCTGGACCAAGGACCATAGAGTGAGCGCTTTGCACAGTTGAAATAGCGGTGATTTATGCAAGAATGTAGAAAATTGAATAAATTACTCGCTTTACTGTAATCAAAACGAAATGTCACGCACGCACGCACACTCACTGGGCTTTTGTATCAGTGTTCCTCTTGGCAGCATAAAGATTAATTAATGTGTTTGACGCTCTTTCTTTTTAATGCGGGACAGCCGCATTCTACTCTGCTAGCAATCAACGGTATCTTTGTTCGCGGCAAGATCTGACAAACGTAAATCAAAATTGTTCCGCTGGTCTTTCTTCTTCTAACACATAAAACGTACGTGCAGTGTGATCAAATGTCTGTCCTTTCACTCCATCCCCAACATTCTCAGGCATGACAACACAACCACAGCCACAACAATAACTTGAATAACAACAGCAACAACAGTATACAACAATAATGACAACATGGACTAGAATAATGGCAACACAATTACAAACAACAACACTCAGCAAATAACAACACAACACGACATATATAAAAATGATAGAGCAAAAAACCAACACACAAACAAACAAACAAGCAAACAAATAAACAAACAAAAACCAACACACACACAAAACAAAAAACAAACAAACAAACAAAAACTGGAGGCAAACATGAGAACAATAACCAAGTCTGTAATTTACTACAGCGACAGCACAAGAACAATAAGGATTCCATTGCACCTTCAGATGCAACAAACATCACTGAATACAAAAACAATCAAGAGTACTATAGCATCAGCAAAAACAATTATTACCACTATGGGGTAAAACAACAGCTAAAATCGAAAAAAATGTCTGATGTAAATAAACTAAGAACAAGAGTATCCCCAAAACAATTTCTCTATTGGCATGTCACACTGCGTAGCACTAGAAAACGAGGCCTGCGTTGTAATGTCTATTTTAATAAACACGACAGAGTTTGCACCGTTACTCAAAGGTAACAAAATTACTAAGTTCCAGACTGATTAAAGGTGTAAAGGAACTGATATAATGTGTACCTGATAATATCATCAATGGTAAACAACTTACCACCACACACTCTGTATGAATGGTACACATCATAACCTAGGCAACAGTTCAACAAACACTGTCCCAACGCTACAATGAGCTATGTTCTTCAGTCACTCTATCTCTTCTCGTCATGGGATGTATCATATTCTAGGACCTTCGATCCCATTCGCCGACCAATGAGTGATGTTTTTCGTCCAAAAGCAGAATTTTTTAATAGAGTTCCGCGAGAAGATGACTGACAGACGGCCGAGCCATGAAAATTCAGTATTCCCTGCTTGTCTATGTAATAGATTTGTTCCGACTAAGCGAACGGCTGGAAATCCCCGTCTAATTTTAAGAGGAGGGTGGTGGACAGGTAACAAACATCAGTGAGTGTTCTATTTTCTGCAGAGGCGTACAAACACTCTGCCGGTTTTCGCTTCGCTGAATATGAACTATTACTAATATAGAATAGCAGTCGGTACTCTTGGCTGCTTCTGAGGGGGGGGGGGGGGAAGGATGAGTGTCGGTTGGCTCGCTCACAGTGACTGACGCCTCATGCTCATAATACCATTAGCAACCATCAAATAAAAGTAAAAACTATATAGATTTCTCTAATTTGTGCATTATGCGTTCACGTGTACTGTCTAGATTGACTCTTAGTATCTAGCATGCTTATGGATGGTGGGTATCAATCTTCAGTATGACAGTATCAGACAAATTAATCAAGCAATCTTCTGTAATCATACATTTTGCTTAATAAAGCTGAGCGTTGAAATATTGAGGTAGAAAATTAAAAATAGCATGTACTTAAAAAAAAAAAAAATGCATTTCCCCTGAATCATTATAGCTATCATAAACTGCTGGACAAAATTGGGACCCTTAATCTCAACATGTTATTTCGTAGAGGAAAGAGCATTTATTGTCATACGTTTTGCACCGAACAGCATGGTGGGGCTCGAGCCTGAAATTAAGTGAGGATCCCCTCAGTCCCATTGTAACTACTGGATGCTGTACGCAGTAGACACCAAATGTTATTGTGAAACCACCACAGCAAGGGTTATTCGGATGATGTCCAAATTTTCACACTGCTTTGGTCAAGTCCTGAAGACTGAAGGGATCTAATCTACTGACAGCAGCGAGTAGTTTTCAGGAGAGTTGCCTGGCTCATAAATAAATCTCTACCACCACCCCAAAATGTCTGACAAGGAATCAGTCTCCTTTAGCAAGAATGAACTACGCTCCTTCTGAGGGCTAGTCCGTGAATAATCTTCCTTGTTGGTCCACTCATCTATATTTCTGGGTCCTTTTCCCTGCTGCTTCAGTTTGACAATCTTTTTTCCTGTTGTTAGTCTTCTGAAAATCTAATTTTCTGTTCCTTTTTCATGTGTTTTGAAAAACAAAAAGTTGCAATTTGTTTGTTTTTCAGTTCCTGTTATGTTTTAATTTATTTCCTCTTATGAGTTTTTTGTTTAGTTTTGCTTGTTTTAATGACGTGTCTCCCTAACTGTTGTTTTTAAAATATGCAGTAACATGTCTGTTTTTCGGTGTTCAGTAGTTTTTTTTTTTTTTTTGCTTCCTTTACTTTATGTAAACACGGGGAAAATCATTTTACCTGCTTGAACATCAATAGCACCAAACCATTTAATAATAATAATAATAATAAGAAGAAGAAGAAGAAGAACAGCAACAACAACAAAAGTACCAACATAATATCAAACGCTATGTGTAAAATTTCAACATCTAATACTAAGCACAGAAAAACAAAACCAGAAAGGATAGAACAACAGAGGCAAATTAAAACAGTCAAAGTCACAGAAAGGCCGTTCAAAATGAAATACAGGGTAATCTCGGCATGTACAGACGTCTTCTTCCTGGTGGAAAATAATATTTGGATATAATGTCCTTGCAGTTTTTGAAAATATTGCTTGAGTAACATCGCCTATTATGGAAACGATTTCTCACTCCCAGGGATTTAAAACGCATTTTGGTGTGTTCATTGACAGAGGTCTACTATAGAATATCACAACTACAGAAAACAATAATAAGATTATGAGGCGTGTGGAAATAACAAACACTCCAACCATACACGTAACTGTAAGAGAGAACAATTTGAACATTTGTACTACTGTCAATAGAAATTAACAGTTTAAAATAGCACAGTCAAACAGTTTGTGGAACTCGAGAAATATCATAAGAAATTATTATTGGTACAGGACTGATATAGTGGAATTAAAAATGATGCTAAGTGCAAATCTGTTTCCCAATTTTGGAATATAAGTGTTAATGATGCTTTTTATGAAACATGGAAACAGCGTTGTAAATGTTATGACAGAGAACGAAAACACCTTTATATTGGTTCTATTTCAATTGTACGTTCCACTTATGATCGTCATCTATAGTTGGCACGATTGTCCCTTGCCTTAATTATTATGATTTTATGAAAGATATCATCAACTCACTCCATTTCTTAAACAGTGAAATGTTAGTTATGTTAGCATACATGTTTGAATGCGTGTTGTAGTATTATATATAGTAGGTGTCAATTTGCCTCGTATAAAGCTGGAGAGGAGACATGGTAGGAATTACGTCTGAACCACCTTCTTCAGAATAACCCATGAGAGTATGCGCGGTTATAAGGACATGACCAAGACGAGTCATTACTTGTTGAGGCTTTTAAAATTATTTTTCAGGGCAGTCAATGGAAAAAAGAAAAACAACAAAAAAAGACAGACAGTCACAACACTAGTATTTTCCGGAAGGCGTAGACTGTGGTTTTTTTTTTTTTAGGAAGCTGAAATTGCTCTTGGACATTTTACAGGAGACCAAACCAAGCGGTTCCATCTTCCATCTGATTGCAACAGCTTCCATGAGCAACGGTGGCCGATGGATTAAAAAGAAAAAAAAAAGAGAAAATACAACAAAAGAAACAAAAACAAACAAACAAACGTCGTGTTTAAAATGGCTTATCTAAATCAATTCAAATAAAACTACTATTACTATAACAGTACTTTTAGTCTAAGCACGAAATTGAAACAATCTGCATTCAGCAGTGGTACTGCCGTGGTAGTTCTTAAAGTTGGTTGTTCTCGTTAGTGTCTCCTATAACTTTCCTGACATAATATTAAATCAAGAATAATGTAACAAAATTGGGCCAGTTTTACATATCCTGTTTTGGTGTTGTCCCCATTTACTCACTCGTTTGCAGGTCATGGATGGATAGATAGATGGATAGATCGATATATAGATAAATAGATGGATGAATGTCTGGATAGATAGACCGATGGATGGATGGATGGACAAATGGATGGGTAAATGGATGATGGACTGATGGACTTATGGGTGATTATTTGACGGATGGATAGGTATACCGACGGATGGATAAACAGATGGATCGATGGATGACCCTGACGGACCTCAGAAAACAACAACAACAACAACAAAAAACAGACAAACAAATGGACATACATCTCGATGACACTGTATTTCGTTTAAATTTTATTGAATCAAAGATAGAAGCCAAAATGATCAACATTAGCACAGATATTTCACGATACTGATTTACACTATCAGCAAGTGTCCTCTAATACTCAAACATTCATTAATATATAAATACCATAACACCGGATGTAGATATCATGAAGTTGAAAAATCAAATTGTTTCAGTTGTGTTTATTTATTGAATTCTGGCACGAACATTATAACATGTTTTTTTTTTATTTCATTCCCTATATGTTAATACACATGATATAGCAAAAGGTAAATCTAAGTTAGAGTTAATGTAATGACCAGTACATTCGCCTATGTGTAACTTTAGGAGCCTCAATCATTGGACGCCCGACACAGAGGAATGTGCCAGGATGTCATTACAATGGGTGAAATCTTTACTATCTGTAACATAACAAAGATTAGATTTGATCTAACATTTGTTTATATAAAACCTCTGGCCATTCCAGCCTTTTGGTGTTTTAGCTGGCGCAGTGCAACGTACAAATATATTCTCATAATGTGCGATACTTACCATTAGAAATCAATACTAAACAGACTGACTTTAGAGCTCATTTTCTGTTGGTACTCAGATGTGGTCAGAAATTGTGATAAACAGAGAAAAGGGCAAAAAATAATCAATGTTATCAGTGTAATCAATGTTCTTATTGCCAATTAATAACTGATTACATTAATATAGTTAACCGAACACACTTGAGGTTCTCTGCTCCCACCTGCAGGCGGTGCAAGCCCGCTATCGGTGGGTGTCTCCCATGGAGTGCCATCCTCGACATTTCAGGGGAGACATCTCTTCCCTGTCTCTTTGCCTCTGTCTTCTGTCCCGCTTTCTTTCCTCTCTTCTTGTTCTTGACGTGTTAACGTATCTTACCGTGTTTGACACAGGACACAGTATAGCCGTAATCGTTTTGATGTGTTGTTAAAACTCAACACAAACAAACACTTATTTGAAACAATAAAGGTAGTAGTATATAATGACAATAAAAATAAAATAACTTTAGGAAAGCTTGCTGACAATTCTCCAAGGCTGAAAATAAAAGAAATCACCAATAACCAAAAGCCTTATAATCACTATTATAATAAAACTATTCTTCACCACAGCAGCAAACAAAAAATATCCACACAATATATATACTAACAAGGTCTCCCGTTCTATGAACGGGAGATATAGATAAAAATGATAAACTGACATTGACCATTGTCTGTGAAAAATGGTAAATATAAGACTTATTTATCTCTGATCTTTGCACTGCCAATATCTAGAATCTAGATTCTACCTGCTAAGAGAATCTGAATCATATAATCTACACCACAATTATAAAGCTACGAAGA
>JBCAUA010033490.1:0-12225 GCA_038406235.1 Peronia verruculata | reverse complement strand
AACAACAACAACAACAACAACAACAACAACAACAACAACAACAACAACAACAACAACAACAACAACAACAAATCAAAATAAAGCTCAGAGGGCTATGAAAAGCTGCCTGCACAATAAAATCTTTCATTTCTTAGGGTCACCCGGATCTTTACCCTTCAATTCCAAGATAAAGCGGACAAAGTTAGAACGTCTCCGTCCGGCCTGCCTGATGGAACAGAAACAGTCACAAAATGGCTCCGTACAAATAGAATATGAGCCGAATTCCACTGTGGTGCCTGAGAGAGGAGAAAAGAAAGAGCCGTCCTGTCTCCAGAAAGTTAGCAACGTCATCACTGGAGCTCTGGAAAATGCATTTGAAAGGTACGTTTAATTTGCCAACACTTTCCCTGTCAAGACACTAGTAAAGCGCCACAAGAGATTGTCCTTGGTAGGTGTAAACTTCATATGGAAACGCTATGGTTAAAGAAAACCCCAAAATTTAACCATGAAAGATGAAAATTTCGTCATTGACATATCGTGGTCCCAGAATTATTGTCCTGTCTACAAAATAAAACTGTGGTAATTTGGACAATTTAATACTGTGTCGATGATATAATTATAATGTCATTTCTTCCTGCACATCTAGCTGCAAAATTTCACAGACCTCTGAACAGTAAAGGGAAGATTATACTTTAATGAAATCCATTTCAGTTTCCTCAGTGATAATCAAGAGCGCTAGTGATGTCTATATTTATAAACAGTATCTTCATGTTTATGTGTCTCTGTCATGTGTCTTTCCTGTTCGGTGAGGGGATGTCAAATACAAACAGACCATCAAATAGGGAGGAGAAATTTAGAAGTTGTTTCAAACAGCCACTGGTTATGTGTTCAAAGCACATAGTTTAATTTATAATCTTCTAATAAACTTCTGCTGTGTCTTATTTTCAAATTAGGTCTTGTCAGTTACCCACATGCAGCTGTCATTGTTACCACTGAGCATTTTCTTGACATAAAGCTATGTAAATGTATCCTCATTCAAACCGTTGGAAATAATTCCTTCAAAATCCCGACCGTCTTACCTTTACAATGAAAAGCTTGATGATTTCATTGTGTGCTTGTTTCAAGTCACCATCATATAACGACAACTTTAAACATTTTGCTCTTAAATAGCACTGAGGCACTGCAAAGAGTAACTGAACTTTTCATATACTATCTGACAGGCTTGGACTGGCGATCGGGCTGCATCCGTGGAGGTTTATCGTGGGCTGTATTGTAGTCTGTTGTCTGTGTGGCATTGGTCTGCTGGCCTTCGAGGAGATCACAGAGTCGGAGAAACTTTGGGTTCCAGACAATGCCCAGGTACGCCATTGTCCATTATAATGGTTTTGAGATGTGAAAGGTCAAGCTGTTCGATCGTTTTCAATAGAGGTCCGCAAGATTTCGGGACAAACTCAGCGGGGGGTTTCCCGCCAGAGGTAGGCTTACAACTAGGAAGTGAGGCAAACATGCGGCATTCGTAGTCTCTCGACAAGGTGAGAATAAGATATCAAATGCTTTTAACATTAGAATTTGGCTTAAGTCTTTAATTTTGACACATCATACTGGGTAGGAATAGGGTAATTTACGCTTTTGCTTGTACCTGGTACTGTCACTTTCGCCTTTGGGGTGTCAGTTTTACACTCAAAAATACTATCTGGGTCCAAGTCGACGCCCAGACTCTCAGCACCTCGACACAAGCCAACAAGGTTTGTTGTCTTGTTTCTTAAAAGACATTTATGTCTCGCTCATAAATAATCGTTTAGCTCTTAAAAAATGATTTGATCTTGAAGTCCATGGTCACGACGGAATACAATAGTTTCATAAAATACAGAAAACTTATCGGCAATCAAGTGCATCAACACAATGACAATAAATGCGAAGTGCTATTGCTTACATGATTTTGAATCATTTCCGATCTGAGCCGAAAGTTCTTAATTTAGCCCGGAGGTACGTCAGTCTCTTTCCTACATAATTATTAACACTACCTACTACCTTTTGTTGTTTAGAGAGTATCCAGGTTCAATTGGCTATGAGTCTGTCATTCATAGAGAAGAGTTTTCATCATAAATTTCCTATCCATCGTAACAAGGTCACGCTAAGAAGTGGGACAAACTTTCGCGGGTCAATGGAATTTTTCCCAATTTTACGGAACTCTACTGGAATATTTGTATCGCCATTATCAGACCTAGTATTGGTTTATGTTTTTTGATAATGATGATCTAGACAGACGATTTACTTCGAGCATTAGCATTGTATTTTTAACATGCATAATTTGTTGATAGGACATAGTCTCTTCTTGATCCTTCCATTTTTTTCCTTTCTTTTTCTTTGCTATCTCTCACCATATTTCCGGTTGTGGAAAGATGTCTGAGAGGTGAGTTCCTCAAATCTTAACCACAATTTCTTATCCTGTTCATAATCTCTACCAATAAATCAAAATCCAGTTTCAAATCTCAATTTCAAACAGAAATTTTTATCTTAATCTAGTCTTAATCCTTAACCACTGACACGACATTAACCATAACCTCACTTTCATGCGTGAGCGCCTATCCTAAACTAGGTCCCAGTCATTGTACACTTTTTCAGTACATCTTTGATTCATGTGCGCCGATGTTGTTTGTGTGGTTGTGATTCTTATTTCATACTTTGAAACAACCAGAGGGCTTTTTTTTTTTCTTTTTCGCCCAAGCGAATTCATAATGTAAATACAATGTATAAACACAGTGCCAAATCAGTCACATTACTGTGTCACCCATATTCACATCACAGGTGTTGACAGACAAGGAATGGATTGATACTTACTACGCATCCACGGTCAACAGAGAGCAGATTATCGGAGTGGCCTCCAACATCCTCACACCGTCTGGTCTGAGTGCTGTGAGTAAAGCTTTGCATTGTTTAGGCTTTACCTGATGGTTTAGTTGGCTTTACTATAATTCTCATTATTTTTTGTGTGCATTACAGTGACTCACATTTTTTTCCCTCCCTGAAAACCCAAGGAATAAATAAATAAATAAATAAATAAATAAATGAATCAGCTATCTGCCGATGCCCACGATGTGAAGCAGTTTTCAGGCGTAAAGTACTGACTAAAGTACGAAGTGCTGATCACTAGAAAGGTCAATCGTTGTAGGGATAATAATAATGCATTTTTTCAAACTTAATAAACAAAGGAACAAAACCAAACCAAACTGAAACAACCCCCCCCCCTCCCCTTCGCCCCTCGCCAATCCTTTCTTACATCACTCTTTGAAGCAAATACAAATAAATTTTAAAAAAATAATAATAAAATCTAAAAGCAAATGACAAGGGTGAAAACCCTTGTAAATAGATATGAAATACACCTGCCGCAATGAGGAAAACCAAAAGCTATTGGTTATTTTTTGCTTTCTCTCTTCTAGTTACTGGACATCTATGAGAACTCGTTGACAATATCCACATCGAATGGAGTGATCCTCTCAGATGTCTGTATCAAGTAAGCAATCATTTTTTCATGGTTGTGATTTCTCTCGGGAGAGAAAGATAATCCAACTCGAACTGGAGTTAGTAACAAAACAAAGAAAGCGACATCCAAGTGACAAGTTTTATCAACAAGGTTGTTAAACGACATTCATATTACAATGGGTTGTTTATTATGAGTTTCTAAATCAATGTGCCAGCACGCAATTATTTCTATCCTCCAATAGCTGTAGTGGATTAAAAAAAAAGTTGCCAACAAAGGTGATTTATCATCTCGGCATCTGTGAAAGATAAGAGTATAATATTAATTATGGGGCTAGTAGGCCTATATTGTATCTCACAAACCTCATACACGTGGTCAGGTTTTTATCCAGACCTAAAGCGTCACAAGAAGTCTGTAGCCTCACTATAATCATATAATCAACTGTGTTAGATGTACATTAATTAATCTTCACACTGATAAAAAAAAAAAATAAAAAATGATAACAATAATAATAACAATAACTGAGGATATGTATATAGCGCTTTCTCTTCCTGGGTAAGTCTCTACAGGTTGTACAATCTAGGTCATCTAGCGCGTTATTGCCCGGCAGACCTAATGGAGATCCCCCGCCCGCCCCCATTAGGTTCTCAGCTTCTTGGTCGGCAAAGAAAACAGCTGCCGGTTAGGCACTCAGATCCTTATCACTCTAACAAGAGAACATTTCCCTCGCAATTATGTGGGCACATTATTTTGTCTATCGGATTTCAGGTGAACTCCTAACGAGAATTCCCTGGAGACTGGCATTCTCAATGAGCTATGAGCAAAATCTCAATGAGCAAAACCTTTCCTAGCTAAGATATACAACTCATAGAGATTGATGATCTATTTGTGTATATGTAAAGGCTGTATAAACACTGTGGACATGGGACGTCCACGCAATTTCTATGAAATCCAGGATTTTCAATGACATATTTAACCGGATCATAAGCCCCGCTTAAATATTTCACAAATTATTATCTTGATGTGCAAAAGATTAGGTGGTTTACAATTTTTCAAGTTTATCTCCTCCCACTACATTTAAGGAATGTTTCAGGTTATGCTAGGAATTTATCAAAGTTGTCCCTTTCCTATTCTATATCAAATTTCTCACAGGGCCGGATCAGACTGTATAGTGTATGGCATCTTGGAGGTGTGGTCTTACAATGGCACCGTCATCCGAGCTCTGTCGCAGGCTCAGATCATCAATGACATCAACAGTATCACAGTCAGGTAAGTAACAACATCCAGAGAAGGAAGATGAGCCGCAGTAGGATGAGGGAGAGGAACCGATTAGAGCCCGCTGTGATATGTAAAGGTTATGCACGACAAATACAAAGAGGGGGAGGGGGGAATCAAGATCTTCGTTATTTAAAAAGAACTGTTTACTACATATTATTATATGTTAACATATATGTGGTATCGTCCTTTGGAGACTGAAAAGTTGGGAAAGAGAAAGACGCAGGTAAAGGGGTTTGATAGTGTATGGTTGATAGCCTAAACAATGAATAGAATTCACAATTAAATAAAGATTGAAATGCACATACGTAGGTGAGGTTAGGTTTATAAATATGAGTAAAGGCATCTACATATTGTGTCCTGCTGCATAGAGTCAGATCCTGATTTTCCTTATGCATATTGATCACCGTTTGTTGCCGATTCATTTCCAAACACCAGCTAGTCTGTCTTACATCACTCTTCCCATTAATCCGCTTGTTGCTTCGGCCGTTCATGTCACATACACTTTTGCATCATGAACCCTTTACCACACGTCAGAATTTATCTTATTTTAGGGTCTAAAGCGGACCAAAGCTACCAAGGAGTTAACAGCCTCAGTGCACTTTAGTGCAGTACATGATGAAACCTCCTGGAGGAGTAATTATAATTCTGTCAGCTTTTAAGGGCCTGAACTTAATCAGTCTCCAAGTATTTTCTCGGATCAGTATAATCCGCCAGTAAGCCATCACTTCAATGAGTTCCGTACTACCTTAGAAAACTCACAGATAGCTGCATTTTTTAGGCTCTCTCGGTACCATCTATCTTGCATCTTTCTCATCATTTATACAGTTTCCTATTGCCACTGTCAGCGTAAAATACCGATAAACCCCACTGAGCACACAGAGGCAAAACTTTCACAAAAACATTCCTAGTAAATAAAAAAAAATTGCCTTGCGACTTCATACCCTATAACTGGATTGCTTGCAGGCAGTAGACAAATACCCTTTCCTTCTGATATAAGATCCAGGAATAATTTGCTACTACAACTAACGTTTTACTTTTTCTGCCTGGATATTTGGCTAACCCGAAATTTCTTGCCGTTCTTGTCTGATGGTTTTAGTGGTTTAAGATAGGCCTAGATTTGTGCGTGTATATGTAGCAGTGCAATAGTTCTCAAAAGTAGAAATTGGGACTTATCTATTTGTTTGATCGAGTTTTATGTGGTAGACTTTCGAGACACAATTTGCAAGGCTTAGTTCTGGCCAACACACTTGATATTTAGGAAGACAACTCTGTCACTCCTTCAATATGGCTGTGTGACTGTCTTACGGGTGGCAAAAATTACTGAATTTATGTTGTAACAAAGAGACCGCCACAGGTATAGGCAAAGAAAGAATGACTACAAGTTGTCCAACATTTACGCCTCTGTTTTACAGTCCAATGTACGGCAGTGCTATCGACCTGACCAATTACCTGGGTGGAAGAACGACTGACTCAGCGTCGGGAAACATTACCGCTGCTCAGGCGGCTCTCATGACCTGGCTAACCAATGGAAATGACACGGTAAAATCCCTGGCTACTTCCCTCTGCCTCAGTTCACGCATTCATTCGCCCATCCATTCAAATTTTGAATAGACATTGCTATATTCTAACTGGGATGAATCTAGAATTTTTGTTTGTGTATTTGTCTAGTTTTTGTAGAACTGTAAAATAATAGTCAGCTCAAGGGTAGCTTTGTAAATATAACGGTATGTATTACCTATAAAAGAAGTACCGTAATTATGCAATTCTACTTCTTTTCTTATCGGTGCATTTGTCTACGCACCCTTCTGTCCATCAGCCTGTCATTGCTTAGATTGTGAACAGGCTCAGTACCTGGACTACTTGAAGAAATAATGCACACTTGGGTTATCGTTAAATTTCAAATTGAACATCAGGGACAGGGACACTCATGATTCTTAAGTACATAAAATCATGTAGATCTATTCACTCATGTACAGAAATTCTCAAATTATTCCTTAGTAGCTCCTGACAGAGACAATAAGGTGACATGAGTCGGATGACAGCTGGAATTTCGTTGTGAAAATTTGGATATTACTGAATAGCTAGCAGAGTACGGGCTTTAACCTTGAACATGAATATCTCGGTACAGAGAGTCGTAGACAATTCTTCTTTCACCAATGTTCAATATATCCATTTTGGTTTCCAGTGACACTCAGTAACTTTTGACATATGACCACTTCGATGTTAGACTCAGTTCACTTCGTCACAATAACTCTTGACATATGAACGCCTCCACATATTAAGACGCCGCTCACTTTGACGTTCGAAAAATGAGATGTTGCTCTGATACCATTTTATAGACAAAATGACTTTTCAATATCTGACAATAATAAGATTTCGATGTTATTCCTTGCAACTTTTGAAAATCTCCCAAGATAAAAGGAAGATAGTGACAGGTTTGTACCTTTTCCAGTCTGATATCGATTAGCGCTTGCCCTTTTACAGATGGAATCTACAACAGAAGCATGGGAGGAACCATTCATTGAGCTGGGACTACAAGGACACTCCAGTCTGAGTGCGACTTATGTTTATGCCAAGAGAAGGTAAATCGCATTCTGACTTTCCTGGGCCCTCAACTTCAACACCGTACGAATAAGTTTCACAGTATGGTTAAGAACTATTTCGAATGTGAAAGCGGAAACGAGAGAAATGGCAACGATGTTAACAATTGTTCTGTGTCGATTTTCTAAAAAGTTTCTATATCAATGTTCATGTACAGGCTACAGAATTGCCTTTTATAGATTTTATAAGTTTGTTCATTAATTCATTTGCTTATTAATTGCTTAACTATTAATGGGTACAGAAATAGATCTTCACATGGTTTGTGTTTCTTATTGTAAAACCCCTTACAGTGTGTGGTATGAATTCTGTGGTTCCTTTCACATTATTCAAACACATACGTGACAGATCTGTAGTCCACAGAAGCGGTTTGGCTGTAGCTGAGCATTTTTGTCAAGGGCAACATTCAAAATTAGATGTTTAAATGACATGGTCCTCATACAACATCCTCTGCCTCCTGGGACCGCTTTGCCATTATTACAAAAAAAAAACTCTATGGCTTACAAAATCTACAACCACTGCGACATAACAACTAAAAGCAATGAGGAAAATCTGAATTACACAAACAACACTAGCAGTGATAATAGTCTTATTCATGAAGTAATTTCTTCGAACTATAACAATAAACACAACGAGTTTTCTAGTTCATATTTCCTTCAAACTCAGGCATTATCAGTGCTTACCTACGAGCAGAGGGAAAAATATTCCACATCCTTCGCTTTGAATTTTTAAACAGACTTCAACAATATTCCAGCTCTGACAAGCATAACTTGTAATTTCCAAGAATCAGTACAGTAATAAGCCTGATTGTCTTTTCCTTTAGAAGATCGTCTTTCAATCGGTGACATTTATTTTGCACTTTGCTAACTGACAAAACTGAAACTGTAAGCGTCCTCAACATTTTGGTTTATATTTATTGTAGTTACATTATATGTTTGCGCTGTGTATTATCGCCATCGTATTGTATTTTATCGTAAATTAAATTGTTCTTGAACTGAAACGTCTTTGGTCATATTTCAAGTTTCAATATAATAATAACACAGGAGTCAAGGCAAAAACAATGATTCCTTTGTGGCTCTTTAAAGATGACGATATGGACTAGACTCTAAATCTTACCCGAATCAAAACTCATAATCTAGAGCTAGAATCTAGATCAAGAATCTACAAGGTCTAATCCAATATCCCGAATCTAACTAAACGGTTATTTGTTTGGTCGAAAAAAAAAAAAAAATGATCGCAATAGCCAGTGCGTTTATTTTTTCGTTTTTCATTTTTTTTTCGACCTAGGCTCAAAATATGTGGAAAATGGCTTAGATATTTTTAGTTTTAAAAACTTCACTTTCTGTAAACTGTAAACTATGTATTTCGTTTGCCTTCCTGAACATTTTCAGCCGCTCGGACGCCTCCTCTGAAGCTATCGGCAGTGATGTGCAGCTGTTGAGCATCGGCTACTTTCTTGTTCTCCTCTTCGTACTTGCTGTGCTGGGCAAGTTCAACCTAATGGAACAAAGGGTGAGTTAACTCGTGCGAGATGAAATTTTCATTTTGCTGGACAAAATGGGATAGAATATAGTTAACTAACATATTGTATAACAAAATTAAATGGGAAATATCTCGTATCTGGTAAACTTTAGATTTAGAGGCAGCAAAAAAATTTGATATCTTTCGCAATGATTGTGAATATACTGTTTTCACGGAAAGGGCCATTAATGTTTGGTTTTAAGTCTATGCGCATGTGAATGTGATGAATGTTATGTGAAATATATTTTATGTCTCATCAACTTTGAACGGAATTTTCTTTTGAGGACAAATAAAGATTTTCTTATCTTACCTTATAGACACATTACCTTAAGTTACCTTACCATACTGACCTGACCTAACCTTACTTGCCTTACCTTACCTTCCCTTATATTACCTTACCTCACCTTACCTTACTTTACCTTCCCTCACCTTACCTTACCTTATCTTACCTTACCTTACATTATGTTATATACCTTAATATACCTTATATACCTACAGGCTGTATAGAAAAAGAAATAACAAATCGCAACTTCAACCAGTATCACAGAGGCATATTGAATAGTGTACTGCTTTAATTTTACCAGTGATGGGGGAGATAACACTCGTGCAGCACAAAGTTTAATGGATCCAGAAGAGATCACGGTTCTAGTGACGAAGCCGAACGATAAAATCAGTTGTGAAAGTACTTATATGTTAGAAAGTACTTAACAAGAAGAAGAAGAAGAAGAAGAAAAAGAAGAAGAAGAAGATAAAGAAGAAGAAGAAGAAGAAGAAGAAGAAGAAGAAGGAGAACAACAACAACACAGATAAGAATTTCATTATTTGATTTTATGCGGGAGGAAAATTAGAAAGACCTGTGTGTTTCAAAGGTAGTCAAGCCTAGATATACTGAAAAGACACTGAAAAAAGGGAAATGAAAGGACAAAAGCAATATTAACAACAACCACCCCATGGGTTACAATATATTGCAATTTTCATCCATATTCTGAACTGTTCTATAGTAACGTAAGATAAAAGAAAATAAACTTGAGATAAGAAAACATAAGAAAATATTGATACCTAGTCATGGTTAGGCATGGATCAACTTATAAAGCCTGTCATTTACCGTGCGATAATTGGGAATGAATGTGAATATATGCATGACTAAGGCATGAAGTACGCGGCGACGGAGTGGAAAGCCATTCTCCTCCCGCCGCTCACCATGTGGACAGGTGCTATTAGAGATATAATTATTCCTATTTGTAATTTCAATTTAGGGTTTTTTTTCCATGCTCTCATCTAGGGGAAGGCGGGACGGAAACTTAACAGTAAAACAATGAAGGCCTCGATCCCATTTTTTATCTTTTAGCAGTCCTTTTAAGTTGCTCCTCAGAATATCTTTGTAATGCTGACATGGAGATGATGACAACCTATGCAGCAGCCCGACGTGTTTACAAGAAATGGCCGAGATAGTTTACAGAAAGACTGAAAGGCCTACAAAAACTTAACCTTAAGAAAATATTCGATAAGATAATAAATGATAAGATAACAACTGTCTTTGAAGAAAACTCTCTTGACAGTTGAAGAGACATGGTACATGTCAACATGAAATAGACATTCATACTCATATGCTAATGAAGATCACGTGTTTGTGCCAAATGTTTGACAGGCATGGCTGACCCTCGCTGGGTTTGTCTGCATTGGACTATCCATATTAGTGTCCATTGGATTGTCATCTGCCTTCCAGCAAGGCTACAGTTCACTGCAGAGCGTCTTACCTTTTCTGCTATTGGGTAAGTGGTTCTTTCTATAAACTATAAAACGATAATGAACTAGTAAAATTTCATTAAGGTAGACTGACCATTTATCCCTACTATGATCCTACACGTCATGGCGGTAGCGGCAGATCCGAATTGGAAGAATGAACGTAAAAAAAAAAAAAAACTAAACAAAAGAAAATGTCAATCACTGCAGTCATGTTAACGGGAAACGCCGTTTTCAAAGTGAATTGATTTGATGTGAAGATTTTGGACTAAGCAAATAAAACATGGGCCACATAACAGTTCTACCATTCCTGGAGTAGTCTGACTGTAAATTTTAACGGTACGTTCTAATTGTTCGAGACTTTTCTTTGCTTCAGAACTGAGAATTTTTCGGAGTATTTTAGAGAAATAGAGATCTGTACTAGGGAGATCTGAGCACATGGTCACTCTGGCTATACCTAACCGAGTTATCTTTTTCTGATCTGACCTTATATTACAATAAAATTTCACTGAAAAGCAACGCCAACACTCTTTTAATTCCAATCATTTCAATCCTAGGTATCGGTGTGGACGATATGTTTGTTATCATGGGAGCACTAAACAACTTGTTGCCAGAAGAACAAAACTACGATATCCCTCACAAGATTGCAGATGTTCTGCGTCACGCTGGTGTCTCCATTACGGTCACTTCCATTACAGACTTTGTGGCTTTCATGATTGGAGCGACTACGGTGAGGCTCTTCCGCATGACTGAACTATCTAACCGCGAAATTTTTTTTACATAAATCCATTTTTTTTTTCGTTCTGGAAAAAGCGCCATTTTAATACTATTTTGTTTATCGAAACAAACATTATGTTTTGTTCTTTTTTTTTTCTCGAATTATGCCAATGAAACTAATAGTTTGTTGACATTGGTTATCATACATGTTGTAAGGTATTTTGTTTTCGATATAACTCAAAGACAAAGTTTATCTTTGAAAATTGGGCTAAATCGTGCTTTACGGTCAAACGCTTGATATTCTCATGCATCCTCATTCACGAAATATTTAGAGTTCACTCTTTCTTTCTAAAAAAAGGCGCACTGCGTAAAATCTTGCTAACTTTCTTTCTCTCCAAAATCGTCCTGTTATATCAGTTACATAGGCTGTGCTACATAAATTTCGATAGATGGTGTTGTAAAGCATTTCCGAATACTAAAAGGGATTGAATCCAGGGCAGAATTTTGACAGGGAAATCATTTACATCTCGAGTTGTGACAAAAATATACTGGAATGGAAAAACATTCTGTGATGGGCCACTTTTTTCCGTATGAAAAAAAAACAAACAAAATCTTTCACATAACTTCCAGATATACAGAGAAAAAAAAATGATAACGAGGAAGTAAGAAAAGGAGGTAGACAGATAGATAAATAGATATACAAAGAGAGCTAATACAGGCAGAGGGAGAAAGGAAGACATCAAAGGAAGGCTGAACTTAGTTAAATTTCGACATAAAATATTAGATCCTGAATACACTGCATTAGGAAAGGTGAAAGAGGGAGAGGGAGAGGGAGAGAGAGAGAGAGAGAGAGAGAGAGAGAGAGAGGGAGAGAGAGAGAGAGAGAGAGAGAGAGAGAGAGAGAGAGA
>JBCAUA010033479.1:0-12226 GCA_038406235.1 Peronia verruculata | reverse complement strand
TATCTATCTATCTATCTATCTATCTATCTATCTATCTATCTATCTATCTATCTAATCTATCTATCTGTCTGTCTGTCGGTCTGCCTTATGTTTTAACTTACCTAGGTTAGCATAAAAAAATATACACTATCACTCTCAGAATACACAGTAATGTTCCCTATCTTACCATGCGACATTCCATTCTGCCCAATAGCTTGTCACACTTGTAGTAAAGAACTTACGAAACGACGAGCATCACTGGGCCTCATGTGTCCTGTTCACTCTCGCAGCTTAACTCTTACCCCGTAATTTGAACCAATTACTAGCATGAGTCAACTTACTGATCTGACACAGAGACAGAAAAGATGCCCAGAATCCGCCGCACACGGGCGTCATTAAATTCACGCTCAAGCTGCTGGCAAGGCCGTTAATGTGTTGGGATTAGGAGACAAAATTAGCGTCCTCTGTGGAAGAATGTCCGTAGGCGAGAATAACCAAGTGCCTGACTCATTATGACAATCCGTGGGTGAAATACACACCCATATTCTTTTTTGACAACGTAGGCAGAGAAAAATGGTACTGTTTGTGAGTTGTCTAAAAAAAATAAAAAAAACCGAGTTGTCCATAATGATAGACTAATGTTAACTTTGGATAAACGCGCACCCTCTATATCATTTTTGTGAAACACTACTTTACGAAAGCAAACAGACAACACGCACTTATACTTTGCTTCATTCCACAAGCTGATGTTGTCATCCAACCATCGTCAGATCCATTTTGGTGTCTCTCCAATATCAGCATCAGCCAGCACTGAAATACTCAAATTCTGTTCTCATATAATTCAGTAATAAAATTTACTTACAGAGGAGAGAAGCTAAGCTGAAATGAGGAAAGGAGACTGACACAAAACTGAGCTTTAGTAAGGATCCTAACATATATACGTTTGAGGATAATTTTCCAAAGCAAATATAATCCAAATGCCCCCTCTACCCCCACCAGAGAGAAACAAACCACTAGCATGCTATGTCAGATCCGAAAGTTACAGGACACTGTGTTTAAAGATTTTTGGCAAAAATCTGAACATTTCGACGGTAAGTCCCGTCTATCAATTAATTCCTAAATGGAGTGCCCTGACTATATTTCATACATTGAGCGAGCTTTATGTGGAAAACAAAAGCCTTTGTGACATTTGACGTCCCAATAATTGCAGAAAATAAGTGTCAGGGTAATTAACCCTCTCCTCCCTGGTCCACACTTCCCGACCCCTATTAACAATGATTGTATCTCTAAAGACGTTGATAATCTTACTGCCTTGCCAACAGACCATGCCGGAATTCTGACTGGAGATTCAGAATTGTTAAAAAGCAGAGTCTTGAAACACCTCTCTGATGAAAAGGTCAGTTTTAAACTTAACCATGAGGATGACTAGACACGATTGTCCTCCAGAGTGTTTGTAAACGAACCTATCCGTCTGACTTGTGCTACTGGGAGGAATACATCTTTAATGTAACAACGTCAGCTATCTTCAGCAGATAAAGCTTGTTCTCCAAATGAGATTTCATAGTTTTTATGGCAGATTTGCCACACTGACATTGATGTCAATGGCTTATAAAATTGAAAACAACAGTTGCAATTATGATCTCAAATGTAGTAATTTGATATTATGATTTTCTGTTCTGTCAGAAAATGGCTATGTTGTTCAAATATTTGAAGATGCATTTTATTGTTAGTAATGTTGGTTAACCAGATGCTTGAATGTAAATATAATAAGTTTTTTTTTTTTTTATTCCATTTGTGTATCGTTGCACTGTCACGTCCATTTTATGTTCTAATGGGTACATTTGTATATGTGTACTTGTCTATATGTGTGTTTGAGTATGTACGTGTGTATGGGAGCATTTATGTGCATGTGGTTAAGTATGTCTTTTGCTCGTATCTGTTCATGTGTGCGTATTTGCGTCCGTATCAAAGAAGAACCTTGACTTCTACCATCAATATTTGTTTTCAACATGATGTTACTGATGTTCAGAGAATTGAGGAACGCACATGTACATACGTCAACCTGTTTTATAATTTAACAGGACACACAAATACATAGACATCTCGTAATTATTATTATTATTATTATTATTTAGAGATTCATTCATTTATCCTGTGCAAAGTGATGTAATGACTATAATTTTGTATTCTTTTTTTTTTTTTTTATACCGAAATATCTTTTCGGATCGGTGTATCGAGAGATATGTATGTAACCAGTGTTTATGTCCTTGGTGGCCACACTGGGCGAGTACTCTTGCGTGCACCGACATCTAAAACAACTTGTTCATTGATAGAGTTTCTCGTAACGATAGCCCACTAAGCCACAGGGAAATTTGTAGTCAATTTTCCCCTAATAGCCTCCCGCCATAGAGATCGAAACATAAGATCCGACTCCCCTACCCCCTTCTCTCTCTCTCTTTTTCTCTCTCGTTTATTCCCACTCTCTATTTCTTTCTCTTATCCAGTATGTCAGTATGTTTCCTCCCATTGGGATACCTCAAAGCCGATATCTTTCTATCATTCTTAAGCAAAACTCAGAAAATAAAAATGTTGCTTTACTGAACTGGAAAAGAGAATGATTACGTAACTGTGGTGTGGATTATAAAAACCCTAAACTGTGATGCCCTTCTGTCTATCTTTCTCTCAGTTTTTGTATCTGTTCGTTTTCCTCTCTCTTTCTTTCTCACTCTTTGAATCTCTCTCTCTCTTTCTCTCTCTCTCTCTCTTTCTCTCTACGTGCCTTATTTTTCTACTTTCTGCCTGTCTTTCTCTCTCTCCTCTCTCTCTCTCTCTCTCTCTCGCTGCTCCCTTCTTTTCTTCCTTTTTTCTTGTCAAGTGTTCATTTGCATAATTCGGTGACGTGTCACACATATGCCACTCACAAACTGACGAAAGGGTTTAACTTGACATTTAAGGGGAAAAAGCGATAACAATTAAAATGCTATATCTTAAATTCATAGGTGCCTTCCTCAATCCCTAACCCTTAGAGAAATACCGGAAATATTTCATGTTGCAAAACACTCCTGCGTGCGAAAATGCTTTATACACAGCGCAAAACTCCTATCCATCAAACTGTTTTGTCAATTTCTGTTTATCCCTGCACTTTCCTAGCCAATGTTTGCGAAGGACTCAGGCTATCTGAGACTCGCCGATTTGTCTTGTTAAAATCCCCAGATAATTCTTTGGCGCTGCTGTTATAATTTACTCTGCAATTGTATTAAGCATCAGTCTGCTGTGGTAGAGGGAGCTGTCACATCTTCTGACCCTCCCCCCCCCCCCAAAAAAAAATATATATATATATATATATCACAGTCGATGGATCTGCCACATATTCTGAGCAAAAGAAGGCATCATGGCTAAACTGCTTTCTTTTTTAATATCCTCGGTATATTTAAGTGTCTTTCTTGGTAATGCTGAATATCTTAAGGTACTTCTGAAAATCACTGTTATTCTGTACAAGTGAAGACACGCACACATTTGCTTGCTTGCTGTTCTGATTAATGTGAGAATCTAATGGGTAAAGAACCTCTTGCGGTAAGCGTATTGGAAACAGTTAAATGTACATCGTGAATAATATGAAATGGCCAATGGCTTGTCCAATGATTAAGGCAACTGCTTGAGTATCAAAAAGAAATATTTCAGTTTAGTATTTAGTTTATGATGACAGATAAATAGTTGATATTTATTTTCATAGAGAGAATATCTGTAACACTGAATTTGTAAACGATATAATAGAAAAGAGAGAAAGGAATGGCAAGAAAAAGCAGACAAAATATTCACAGAGATAAAGACGGTGACACGGACAAGAATATAACAATCAGGAGACAGACAGACTAAACTAAGAAGACTAAAAAAAAAAAAAAAACAAGAGACAAAGATGGAAAGATGATATGACAGATGAAACAACATTTCAAAACCAATACATATATTACGACTTCTGTATTCACAAAAAAGGGGGTCGGGGGAAGAATGAACAACAACAACAAAATGCTGGGAAAGGTGAAAAAAAAAAAAAAACAAAAGCCATCCAGACATATATTATTATGATTGGCAGGTGACCAAATAGGCAACTAGTGACCTTGGCGAGGTTAAGAAAGGAAGCAGCAACTACAGCATCTGGTGCTAGACAAAATTTGTGGCTCTGCCTCTTGCCACAAGGTTTTCACCACATCGGACACAGATGTAGAGAAAAATTTTGCCGAAGGCTTCTAATCTTAGTCAGTTAAAAATAGCATTTTTCTGCAACTATTTTTTTTTTTTTAACGTGCCCTTCTTCAAGAAATAGTGGCTTTTTTTTTTTTTTTCCTTTCGAATTATCCTCTTTGTGTTCGCCTTTTAGCAACGCTGATTTCCCATGAGAGGAATTGTGCTGTTCCAGCGATTTGAATGGGCCGCTGTACGCCTCTTCAGGCAGGATATTAAACTGTACCGCCCGTAGCTTGTGGCAGCTATCGGATGCACATAAGATATTCTCTCACTGATGTTTCACTTTTCTGTGTAAATGCTTTTGTTGCACACTTTGCATTTATTCGGTCTTGTGTTCAAACCCGTGATGGGCAAGACCTTTGATGACGGAAAAAAAAAATCAAGAGAAATAACAAATAATAGATATCAATAGAAAAATACAGAAGATGTAGGATTAGACAGAATGACAGACTGATTCAAGACCGACATTCCAAGAAAAAATGTACAGCCTATAGCCAAATTGCTAATGACATAAGTGTAGACCAATAGTTCTCCATGGCGAGTTGCACTCAGTCTACTAAGTGACAAGTAGCAATGGACTAAGCCATACCCAGAACCAAGGATTTTTAAAGCTATCTTAAGAGAATGCCCAGTCAGCTGTAGATGTCAACTGACTTGGAATCGGGACGAGGGGAATATGGGATTTCTGATCTCGAGGAATAAGGAAGAGAGAGGCTGGAACAGAAATACTTAATAACATTAATCACATGATGCTGCCAGCACCAATGACAGAAAGAAAAAAAAAAAAGTTAAATGCCATGATGAAATGAAGGATTCACTGGACTGAAAAAGAAAAGCCTTGAGCCTTTGAACTGAGGTTTATTTCTCTCATACAAAGTGAAGGCATTGATCCTTGTAACTCTAAAATAAATATCGATGTTTCGATTGTATGTAGTTTTTTCACTGGTTTCTGTGTTTCTGTGTGCATGTGTGCTTGGGAGTACCACAGTGAACGCAAGTGTTAATTAATTTAAATGACACAGATGTGCACGTCACCAAAGTATTGCATCTCCAATTGAGCCCTGACACATCAAGTTCCATAGTCTTCGTGTTTGCTTATTTCTCTCTCATTACTTTCAATAGCAGAATGAAGGTTTGGCCAGGTTGGACTTCCGACTCGTTGTAAACTCTCTCAGCGCTCACCTGATGGTGGCTCACGTTTCGCCTGTTTAACATTGTGAGTTACTATTGGATAGAAGGGCGTCTGTTCCTTTGTTTGGAACTGTGGAACGTTTGCACTGGAAACAGTGCATTCCTTATTATATAGCTGATGGCTTTTACAGCAATGACAACCACGCAAGAAGAAACGATGAAACGACATTCTTGGGCACTATGACTGAAAACTGAAAAGACTTGGCATCTTACGCCATTGTTCTTCACTATGCGAGTCAGTTAGCGTTTTGCCAACATGTCTGGAAGATTCATTTCAGAGCGAGTCCCTGACAGCTGAGGGCAGCAATTCCAAAATGTGATCTCTAGAATTTCCTGTCTATGTGATCTTGGTCCTTCAGCGACGCATTTCATGAGGACGTCTGCCTTTACTCCTAACGCTATCATATTCGTCCAGTGTTTTCTGCCACGATGCTGGCCACTATCAAACAGTTAATAAAAGTGTTTTGCAAACGTCCCTATTCATACTATACAGCATCATTGGTCCTCAGTTATAACGAATGCCCACCTACAATCTCATACGTTCAGTTTATACCCCTCAGTGATACAGACTTCTAAACTTGAATGATCATATGTATATAATCTGGTTTAATTAAATTTTTGACTCATAAAGCTAAGGCACGAGAAACTGTGTCTTTAGAGCTACGTTCTACAGCGTTTTTCATAAACAGCATTAGGTTTTGGTGAGAGTATGAATATCTGCCGGTCAGCACTTCAGAAAATTTCCTGATATAGAAGTGACCCGTGACAACAAGTAAATGCATCACTACATCAAAGTGACGCATTAACGTTTTCGTTATCTCTAATTTAAATCTGAGATTTTTGTGAGCTTCTTGACCGTCAGGCATCTGCATGTTACCGAGACTTGCTGTCTTTTTATCGAACAAAAAATGCTACAGACACGTTTAAAGAGTCCAACACAACTCTAAGCAATTGTAAAAACTAACTATTTGTTGACAGTAACAAGGTTAAAACAAGGTTTCAGTAACAAGTAAAGAAGCATTGACTAACTCACTTGCTCACAGTTCAAAATCAGACACTTTCAGAGAAAGAGAGACGGGGAGAAACACAAATTCAGCACTAATATGTAGAAGCATATTAAACAAACAAACAAACAAAGGCGGTCATGGGTTTCCGGGACAAGATCAGATGATATTGAAAATAATGGATTAAAAAAAAAAATTTCATCGTATTCACCATCAGTGAAGCCAGTAAGGTTAATAAGGAAGCTCTGCGTTTGTTTTTTGTTTATTTGTTTGTTTTGTTTAGTAGAAGTTCTTCGTATGGTGTATGTAACGGCTGCCATTCCCATTTCTCTTAACAACACCCCCCCCCCCCCAACCCCTTACAGTTATGCACATACACGCTCTGGGAGAGTGAGCGAGAGAGAGAAGGTCATATACGTTATTTGTAGAAATTGGACAAAGGGGTGCGCGGACAAAGAATATCTTTCCAAATTAAACACACCAATGAGCATACCTACAGACATAGAATAAAATGATATGAACGTCTATAGCAAGAGGATTTACTGGTTGGGGAGGAGGGGGGAGGGGAGACACATTATGGCTTTTCATCGAGCAAACAGCTGCTTTCCGCGATTGCCGGCATGGATTTCCGGGTAATCTCCGCCATCATTCCGCTATATCAGGGTGAAAATCGCCGGCCAGGAAGCCAGCCAATAGAGGGGGGACAAGTAGTCAGGGGTGGCCAATCGGATAGCTAATATTGAAATTTGAACAAACTAATGTCACTAAGTGTACAGGATGTTTTTTAACAACACTGTCTTGATGACTGTAGATTTGTCAGTTATGTTCCTGATGAGGATCAGGAAATGGGAGGGTTCCCGGTAATTGAATCACTTTGTGTTTTCATGTTCTCCAGTACGAAACGTATTGCTCTCTTGAACAAAGCAGAAAGTTTCGAGATCATAATTATTAACAAATATGACTATAGTAATTTTATTGAAAAACATATGGCACAAATACTTATTTGACAACATAAAAAAGTAAACAAATAAACAAACAAACAAAATAAGTATCTTCATTGAGACAATACGTTTTGAAGTACCTAACTTACTCACGGTACTGAAGAATCGTGACTCTCATCAGTATCTTTTTTTACCAAGTGATTTTATTACAACATGGCTATACCAAAGAAAATAACCTGAGACATGACGAAACTTTAATATGCTCCTGACTTTTGAACTTCGTTGGACTCCTGTCATGGCAATCATTATTATTATTGATATCATGATTCTTAATCTCGCCGCGTGGCATTGAAAGTCATAGTTGTACTTTGAGGACAATACCTTAGTGGTGTTACCATCTCTGTCACAATGTCTGTCTCAACCATTAGTGTCACAGCCATCTTTATGCCTTCTACTCTCAAATTTGTTCATTTGTTTCTTTTGTTTGTTCTAATATTGTTTTACAACAGAGATAATAATTTATGAGTTACCTCTTGTTATTCGATATGCATTAGTGTTAATTGTATGATTCATACATTCATACATTATGTATTTTATTACATTGTATATTAATATAAGATTATATTTATATTATTTAAGTATTTATTTATATTTTCATATATAAAACATATTTACAAGACAGATATTTGTTACTTACAAACGTATGATAGTCCAATCAAAGAATGCTTCGTTATTGTCTTGTGATGCTAAGCTGTGATCTTTTTTTTCCTCCTTTTTCGAATACCAGGCCCATTTCTCAAAGGCTTGTTTGTTTCCTAAATCCTTTGTTAAAAAAAAAAAATATCTCAAGCACACACACACACACACACACACACACACACATACACACATGTGCATTACAGTGAAATACTATTTTTTTTAATTAGATATATTATTTATAATCAGTCTCTGACCCTCTTTGGTCAAATTAAAGAACGGAATTTAAAAAAAAAAATCAGATTTGCTTAGGCAGCCACGCTTGAAACAAGATAATTTCTTGGTAGGGCAAAGGTCTCTGTGAAGACGATACCTCTGGCTGACAGATTGACTTAGAACTTATCCTAAAGTTTTGACGGATGGGATGTGATGCTTTTCTCTTTAAACTCATTGACAGATGTGGTAGCTGTCCACACACGATCTGATGCAGGGAAAATAGATCACTTTACCTACATGATTTGTGTTTTCTGTGAGTCCAAACATTGGAATGTGTGAAGAAGCTAATTGCTTGTACGTTGCGATTTATGTGTTATGATGTCCATATGTTGGAAAAGGTGAGGAGATGGATCTCTTATACTGGCAGACATAGCAAAAAAAAAAAAAAAACCGAAATGTCTATCTGGGCCGATTGTTGCAATTAGGAAGTAGAGACAAATAAAAAGGTTGCACCATATAGTAAAGGCGAAAAAATTTTGTTTGACTCGCACATTTTGTTCGACTGTTTGCAGTTGGTTTTTTTTTTGAGGGGGGAGCCCCCCCCCCCCCTCCCGACACCCGACACGTTACATAACTAAGTGGATAGAATAACTTTCTTCTTACGCACGGGCAGAGATAAAGAGATGCATCAACAGGCCCAAATGGACTCCAGGTCTAGCAGGGCCAATAGGCCCAAAAAGACGGCGAAAAAATAGAATGGCCGGTGGAAATTTCAGGTGGTGTAGAAGGAAATAAGTGAACAGGTGTGGAGAGCGAATCAAGCATAGGAACATCAATAAAAACAACAACAAAAGTACAGAGTACGAACCTGTGGGTGTATGCCAGAAAAGATAAATTTGGCTGTTGTGTCGGTGATCTATAAGTGGTTCATCAAAATCATGAAGGAAAAGAAAAAATGTTGTCGTTCGATTGTTTTATTTTCGTCAAAAACTAAAAAGATGAGGCTCGTTACTCGCATACAGATGGTAAGAACCTCACATGCATTCACATTACTAGTTGCAGTTGAGAATGAACAACAGTCTTACTTTAGTCACTCTTCATTATGTATGAGTCAAGGGCTCTTGATCCCAAACGCGGTATAGATCTAGTACAGTACTATAAAAGCCATTGCAGAAGGAAATGTAAAAATTAATGGTCTGGAGAATTAGTGTCTAATACTTTGCCTGAGAATCGCCGCCATTTAATTTGCGACATTAATGTTGAGTTGTATTTCACTAATCCAAGAAAGTACGAATTTATACAGCTCTGTTTTCATAAGGAAGAAGAAATCGATCCAACAATTTGTGGGTTTCTTGTATCCAAATTTATGCAAGCCATTTTAAAGGAACATCTCTCACCTAGATGATTGCTGCACATCATGCGGGTACAAATGTACAAAACATTCCTTTCTGTCTGTGTTCTCTTTTTTTTTTTTTTTTTAGTACCTGATATGTAATAAAATTCATGAGGAAAAGTTCAGAAGATTTCTAGTGTCAGAAGTAAAGAAAACGCGGGTAGAATTCACATTTCCACACCATTACACAGAACATAAATGATACCGGCTGTGCTTAGAGGGCTGGGATACGTTTTCGTTTATGAGTGGAAAGAGAAGAAATTACAGGAGCCTGAGACGTTCCAGGAAATTTACGGGCCAAGTGGAACATGGATTTACGCGACGACTAAAGACAGAATCTGTGAGTCACGTCCTCATCTCTGTTCAGTGTTACTAATAAATGCTACTTTTCACAGAAACTCTTCAATAAACAAATGAGAGCAACAGGAAATGTTCCTACAAAGAAAACGAAACTGAATCGTACATACAACAAAGAGTGGAAATATGTTTCTGAGAAAAAAAATTACAAGTCAAAAGCAAGCTTTCAGTAACTTGCAAATATTCTGCTTGAAATGCACAGAATACGAAAAATTTTTGGTGCGATCGAATAAATTTAGTGTCAACTAAATCTGTGTTCGTACCGTAAGATTGACGGACTGAACGAGTTTTCCTAAATCGAAACAATAGAAACCAATTTTCACTTATGGGTCACTATGGCCTTGTCATGGATTATCTGATGTCATTTGTTTGTTTGATTTATTCTGTTTTGGTTCGGGTTTTTACACGATTTGTGTTCAATATTGATTTGATTAGAATTAATCGGAATTAACTAGATCTAAGTCCGATCATGAGACATAAATCTTTGATTTTTTTTGTTCATCAATCTTGTTATCTCCTTCTGTTATGATGAAATCGCATTTCTTTTAGTGACTCAAGGGTCATTGTAAACAGTTTAAGCTACGCTGCTTTGTATTGCACTGGATCATGTTCAATAGCCTGTCATGTGATTACAGGGCACACCATCTCGTTAAAACAAAAATTATCTGTAAAAGGATAATGTTGTAGACCTATGTCCTACAGAGGTCTATGACGGACTAAATATTTTATCTACCCATCTCCCTGTTGTTTTTGCTAGATCCAGCGTAAGAGGATTCTTGGTCGCTTTTATCCCTCAGATGCCAGTCTCAATTAACAACGATATAATCCATTGTCTTCTTTGCACAATGCGTGGTATGACTATATGTCTGACAAGCACCTCTATCCTATTCGTATAAATTCTTAAGTCCCCAGACGCTATATTATTTAACCCTATACAACTCTATGTTACAATTATAATAAGCTCAAAAAGACTGAATTTGGATGAAATTTAAAATCATTTGAGTGGTTTAGATGTAGAAAAGACCACAAAGAAAAAGATGGCAAGATGATCCTCGTCGTTACGACGGTGGACCATACTGACCAATATTACCTTGCCTTGCCTTGCCTTGATCGCTCAGACGTTAGTCTCTAGGGGCACCTATGTAGTTTGCACAACCAATCTTCTCCTTCCTCCCCGGCACGCCGCCCTTCTCACTACGTCTTCCAATAAATTCTAGACAAGTCCACTCCGTTACCAATATTACTGAGAAATATAAAACATCACCTGAGCGCCGCTTTAGAGTTACATTATCAAAAAGGATTTAAATAGCTGTTCCAGGTGTTGGATAGTGTCGGAGCGTCATTAAAAACATGTAAAAAGGGAGAGGGATAGGGAAGATGGAATGGACCACGTGCTCTTGTCTTGTTGTAGATAGTTCAATGACCGCTCATAACAGAGCGCACATAGTGAGTAAAGGCGAATGTCTTTGCCAGTGGTTATCTGGAGGTCAAGAATTAACAAACAGGGAAGGATCGAAGCCTTGTAATACAAAAGGTGATAGGTTGGCCCAGGTGTTGTTAATTTATCCTCTTCGGCATTGCTGTCCTTATCAAAGATGCACGTGAACACTGTGCAGGATATGTATATAATGAATTCGACCTTTTATAGATTGTGACAACGACAAGAATTGAAATACATGTACACCTCCTCCCCCCTATCGTAAGTGTGTGTCGAAACAGAGGACCCATGTGTGAGAAGATAGGTATGTATTGTGTCAAGATGTGGGGGGATGTTGGAATGTGAAATGGCGGGTGTGGGGGAGGAGAGAAAGTCTGACTGATAGGGCGAATGAAGTGATTGTCACTAGATGAAAAGTGCACACACTGGCCCATTTTGCTCGCCAGCCAAAGAACTTTCCTTTGTCCGGTACAATAGGAGAGTTGTAAGATAAGCATTTTGGAGAAGGAAAACATCATCATTTCTCTCCTCACGTGAAGTATGAGAAATGGAAAATTTCCAAGATTTCACTGTGATGGAATTTCTCTCTCTCTCTCTCTCTCTCTCTCTCTGTGTGAGTGTGTGTGTGTCTCATAGTGATACAGTGTTCGTATTTTTTTAAATGCATCAAATGTTAAAAAAAATCAAACGTGTGTGTGTGTGTGGGTGTGTGTGTGTGTGTGTGTGTGTGTGTGTGTGTGTGTGTGTGTGTGTGTGTGTGTGTGTG
>JBCAUA010033478.1:0-26297 GCA_038406235.1 Peronia verruculata | reverse complement strand
GTGTGTGTGTGTGTGTGTGTGTGTGTGTGTGTGTGTGTGTGTGTGTGTGTGTGTGTGTGTGTGTGTGTGTGTTCATTGATTCAACTGTCTCTTGGCTTTCTGGATAAGGAAACCTGTTGTCTAGCCCCATTTGATAGGAATAAATATTTTTTGGAAGTCCCGTATGTATGTTACTTTCGTTAAATCATCCTTGACAGTTAAAAGTCGGATGAAGTGTAGGCGGAGATGCTCATATATCCACTCAAAATTTATTGCCTTTCCCATATAATAAGAGGAAATAATATTCCGGAGGCCCGGTATGTATGCTGCACCCTTTAGAAGTCGATGAAGAGTGGAAGGATGTGCCACTGTCCAGGCAAACTACTTTTTTCTTTATTTCTACTCTAGGAAATTGTTCTCGTCAAAATTAGGATAGAATTAAAACTGACTTAATCCTATTCTCATAGGATGGAAGGGTACATCATCGAGAATAATAAATCAGGAAGCTCTCCTTCGCCAAGGCAGACTGTCATAGGGTTCATGGGAGGAGCCCTCATCTCTGTGTTTTGTTTTCTCATATCGATATATTTAGTATACTGGTTGTTTTTCTTAAGCCTTTCAATCCTAAGAAATAGGATTATCTCGGCTTTTTTTTTTTAGAAGTTGCCAATTTTTGCTGAGAAATTTTGTGGTTAGAAATTTAGAATTTGGAAATTTTGCCCCCACAGCGGCACTCAACCTACTCTTTTATCGATTTTGAACTGCCAAGGGTTCTTTAACGTGCGTAACGTACACATGGGAGCTCCGTAATATATTCGCCCTTATCTGAGAAGACTAGACGTCCGGCTTCCCTACCACCAGGAAGACAGGGGATTGTTGAGTCACTGAAAAAAATGCGGGTTTTCGATCTTCGTGTCCTGTTATCCCCCGATGCAGAACCCATGAGTCGATCCCGGCCTGATTTTCCATGAGCAGACACTATACCCATAGAGCCACTGCGTCTCCCTAGTAGTATGTTCACAGTTCAAGTATCAACTGTGCAAAACTTATGTTTCAGGTCCAGTTTTAACCTTTGGCCTAAATATTTACTGTATATCAACACGTGTTATCCCAAGAATTCCAAAGGAGAAAACTTTGTCTGTGAGAAATGACATAATTTCATTACTAATATTCCCAAAGTACCCCATGGTACTGCTTTATTGATAATTAGGAGGGGGGAAAAGTAGGTCTACATAATACATTGTGTTTATATAGACCTGAGTAATTTTGTTGGCAAATTAACATAAACTCGCTCATAAGCTTTTTTCTTTTTTTTTTTTTTTTTCTAAACAACAACACTCAACAGAGATGTAGATCATTAAATTTGCTCATCTTTCATGTAAGTTGACATTCTTTGCATTTCTTTCTTTCTTTCTTTTTTCTTGCTTTCTTTCTTTCCTGTTTTCATTTTCTTTCTTTTTTTCTCTCTCCCTCTTTCTCTTTCTGTCTTTCATTCTTTTCCTCTCTCTTTCATTTTTCTTATTTATTTAGTTAGTTTGTTAGTTAGTTAGCTAGTAAGTGAGTGAATCGAGTTAGTTAGTTAGTTAGTTAGTTAGTTAGTTAGTTAGTTAGTTAGTTAGTTAGTTAGTTAGTTAGTTAGTTTGTTAGTTAGTTAGTTAGTTAGTTAAATTGTTAGTTAAATATTTAGTTAGTACTTAATCATTATTTAGTAATGTATTTGTTTATTTATTTATTTATTTATTTGTTTATTTCAGCCTACTTCAGTAATTCTTGCTGCTATTTTTTTCCTTTTGAAGAATAATTTTCGCCTCTGTCTCAGAACTAGTCTTTTTACTGGTACATGAAGTCTACTCTTCTTTATCACAATGCTCTTTGTCTTTTCTTTCATGAATTTAATTTATCCTGGAGATTGCGCGTTTGTCCTCACAGACATAATATTGTGTGAATCAGTTCATGAAAATGAAATACATGTAGTGACTTTGTTTATGATCATGTTGCATACTTTTAGGTATTATTGCGTAAGTAAAGTATGTCAAATTGATATGCATGGAAGCAGATGGCCATCATGATTTTGCTGTTAAATGATATCTATGACAATGATAAATATCATGATGATTAAAAGTATTTCAATTACAAATCAGTTATTTATTTATTATCCATTGAATCATTTATCTATTTCTCCTTCCACAATGATGATGATGATAAGATAATAATTCGAAATATTTCAAACAAAAAACTACCCAGTGGCAACCAGTACAGTCATTATAAAAAGGAACAGCAAACAATAACATTATGTTTTGTGTCTCTTGCTGAAGTGTTTATTTGTTTAAAAAGAAACGATTGAGTAATACTTAATTATATGACAGAAGGAGCAGGGAAATTGATGAGTCATTCAAAATCTACTCGGAAAAAATAAACTTGCAGCAATTTTCCACAATCCAGATGATAATATTGCAATTAACCAGATTAAAAGTTGATTTTGATAATCTATTGTAAACTGCTCTGTATTAAATACAGAGAAATTTTTACAAGCAACAGGTATCAGTAATAATATGGATGTATATGAACAACACCCTGAAGTAGTCATTATGAGATCCAATCATCACATAAAGGTTTATGCCAGATAACTGATCAGCTTTCATATACTTAAATTGAACTAAAATTAATTACTAGTGCTACACGTTTCCAGCAAAGCAAACAACAAAAAAAACAAAAAAATGCATGACCATAATAATCCACAAAAATAACTCCAAAATTGGCAAAGCCGACCAAAAAATGTCACTATAGTGAACTAATTTATGTCCTCAGCACCTATTACAGAAGTTCCTGTATTGTAAGTCAAGTCTGTATAATGTCAACATCAAATTGTCTTTTGTGTTCATGCTTTTTCACCACACAAGAATACCACATTTTATAAGACCAGCATCCTTCAAATTCAATGACCTTCCAGAATAATGGAACATGTACTTGTCATATAAGATGACACATTGATACTATTATGTATAAATCAATCAAAGGTCAAAGCCAAAAAACATCTGGGGATGAATAAAATTTGCTGAAATACAGATACTTTTAATTGATCCCTGTTACAACTATTTTGTACATTATGGAAGCTATTGTTATCTATTAGGATATTTGTTAAAAAGATCCTCTCTGATTCCCTTTAAACTTAGTGTAGTCTTTCAAAATCACTCAAAGTTCACAGTGACAGGAATATAAAGCCTATTACATGAAGTGGATCAGCTTATTTGACATGAACTCATCATGTTTACTTTGAAAGGGTAACAGAAAAGCACATTTATCCAATCTGAATCAGTCTACATGTATTTTAACAAAGCATAGTATTAATTCATATCATATTCATGTATATAAAGTAAACTCAAAAGTTGGCACCAAGGGAAAATCTTTAAACATCTTGATTATATAAATTACCAAATGTCATATAATGTTTATTATTTCTATTCCCTTCACAAAATGAAAATGACTGTCAGCCTAGAATATCCAATTCATTAAAGATCATTATATTTTGAACTTCAGAGCTGTAGCCAAGCACAGTTCTGACACCTGATTAATTAATATGTATTACACAAAATGTTCACATGATACATTATGTAAACAAATGAATATTTTGAATTATCATTTTTGTTCACTACAATGCTTATTCACAGGGCATCCGCTTTGTGAGAGCAATTTTTCTGGACAGGGGTTTAAATACTCATTGCCTCTCTCTTTCGTCAGCTAGGTTTGGCATGTGTATTTTTTATTCCCGCTGATACAAAATTCCATGGGGTTTTACTCCATGTGCTCTAAATGTGAAAAAGATTTTTGAAATGTCCATATTGTGAAACAAGTCAGATTTTTATAAAAAATTTATCTTAAACCTTAGGCCATGTTTTTTTAAAAAGATAATCAATTTCCTAAACCATACAAGAATACAGTCATGTTGTCAGAGACATGGAAGCAACAATAACAACAACGAAATAACATTGCATTTTTTAAATCAACAAATATGATGGCAACTTACATTTTTTTTTTTTTTTAAAGCACTCCTCTAGATTAAAAATAAAGAAAATGCTCTATAAAGAAAATGGGAAATCTCAATAATGGCAAAAGGGTACAAGATGATTAAATTAATTTTTAAACACATTCTTCGATATAAAAAGTGAAGAGCCAGGATTAAATTAATAGTGCTGAAAGATTTGACTAGGATACAAAGTAAAGCTAAAGTGCCTCAAAGATATCCTATGTTATCACTCTGTTCGGCCTTTTCAAAATGATTTTTAAAAGCCTTTCGTCATTTCACATTTAACCTGAAATCGATGAATCCTTAAAAATTACAGACATTTTGTCCTAACTACATAAAACTATTCTACTGAGGACAATTTAATTCTGGGTTGACAATTTGATTAGTAACACCAGTACAACTTTCAGGCACATGATATACATTGAATCTTTTGTTTGTTTTCTTTAAGTCTGATATTGGGAATGTAAATAAAATAAACTTTGTGGCAACAGAGTCAGTTTGAAGTAACATTCCACTATGGCATTCAGTCAGACCATGGACCTAAGTCAACTTTGATAATATGACAGCTGATACCAATCAAGAATCCCTGTGAATGTCAAAATAAACCAGTAGAATAAAAAGGCCTATCTGTCATCATAAAACAAATTAATCAGTAAAAGATCATATCAAGAATATGTTAATCTTTAGAATTTCAGACAGAAGCAGTTCCCAAATATTTTTTCAAATTTCATATTATATAATATTTTCATTTGATGAGAATGACAGAAAAAAAGAAAACATTTGAAAATCAAAATATCTTTTTTCGATCCTATGTAATTTCAAAGGTGCTTCGTGACTGACACTATTTTTGCCAGATGGGATGCTTGAGTTTTGGCAATCTTTATATTCTCAACAAAAGTTTGACATGATGAAAAAAAAAAATTCAAAGATTTCAATTCAGATGAATTCATGTGCAGAAAAATATTTCGAAATGGCCAAAATCTTAGAAGGTTTCAATATATCAATATCATAATTATACATCATAATGTTGAAGAATGATAATATATGATTTTTGTGTAAGGGGCATATGTATTTAAAGACAAAAGAAAAAGCCAGCAGATTCAAGTTAACCAAAATTATGCAGCTCGTTTTAATTCACAACACTTGAAGCACTTGCATGTAACATTCTTTTTAAATGATGTCTAATAACATACGAAGTGCTAAACAGAAAAAGAAAAAAGGTTTTGTTCCAAGAATGAACAATAGAAGGTAGCCTATAATTGACTTTAAATATTGGGCAACCTCTGATGTATGGAAAAGTAATGACACTGTAAACATAAATAATATTTATTTACAATGTATCATAAAAATCAATTGTCAGTCACTGAATGTTAGCTACTGTACTGAAACAGAGAAAGTACTATCAAATTGAGATTTTATAAAGACTAATTTCAGTATAACGACGCATGTATTAAGAGAGTATTTTAGATTTTTTAAAAAAAGACACCTTTCATGTCATTCACCCTCAAAAACTGAAGTATCTTTGAAAAGTTTAGGGAAAGACATTTGATTTCTGATCCCAAATGTTATACATTGTACATAATAATAGCAAGGAGATGATGTGTTCTTCTCCTCTGAAGACAAAATTCATTTAGTAAAGTAACAGTGAGCAAAGCAATAACAACAGAAATTATACTGTCTCATTGGCAATTGTGATATAACAGCTGTATCTGATAAAGCTATTTCAACATCATTATGAAACAATCACATTGGTAAAGAATGTAATTTATTTATCTCATCTATAATTTGTCAGCAAGCAATATACCAGCAATACATAAGACAAAGTACCATTGTACACAATAATAATACTTTGCAGGTACATAAACATGTTTGGTGATATTTCATGTGTAACAAATATTCTAACCATTTTTGAAACCTTCAAAAGACATTCATTATAAACAAATTTTCGAAGCATCTAATATTATTGTTCCAGTATATAATAAGTTCTCTCAATAATAAAATCTTCTTTTAGGTCTCTGCTTCAATGAGTTTGGCCATGCCCAGACACACAAACCTCACATAAATGAATGTAATTCTCCACAAAATTGTCTGAGTGCAAAGTCATGGTTGACAAGACTGAGAAGTTAAGAAATCTTGTGTAGTAGCATTTTCATGAAGGATTAATTTAAACAAAACAAACATATAACAATGAGCAATATTCAGACAGTACAATGGGTCTTTTGTGCCAAATGTTAATTTAAAATAACAGACAAAAAAATGTAAACGTTAAAGTGATAATCATCTATTTTTTTAAATATGCTCTCACCCCTTTCAGAACTGCAGTAGGGATACTGAATTAACAATCCTTTGTACAGGATATGCATATTTCATACTGGATACAAGTCAACTAATAAGTAAAATTAAATAATGGATTTTGTAGAAAATATTTCTTTTGAATTCCCCATGTAGCTACAAAAAATATGTGGTTTTATGAGAAAAAAAAAGTGACATACAAGATAAACATAAAAATATCAAAATTAAACTTTGCTGTTGGAAAGACAGCTGACACTGTTCAACTGTTCAACAAAAAAAAAAAAAAAAAGAAGAAGAAGAAAGAGAAAATGATGAGAAGATAAAGTTTGTTACATGTGTGAGCACTGTGAAACTGGCACTTTAAGGACCTGCACTATCCACCCTCTTGTCTTGCCAGCCATACATTGTATGCAAATGATGAAAGGTATGAGTTATGGGTAAAGGTGTCAGGCTCCTACAACATAGAAGTATAAGGGCAAATGTTTCTAACAATGAATAAGTTTCCCACAACATTATCCAGTGTCTGTTACAAAATACACAAATGTAGATAAGCCTATACTCATACAAAGGCCTAATTATTTACTATTCCACTCCTCAAACACTTTTTCTCATTTGTCACATTGAAATCATTTATAGAGACCATAAAGCCACAACAACTGACCTTAGAAACCAAATTTGTTACCATGTAGGCTCCAAAATGGCAAATTTCTAATATACAAAATTTGATTACAATATGTAATTTATAAGAATGGTAAGAATGAAAGACTAAAGTGACAACAGACCAACCTAGATATTTATTTCTGAAAATTTTCAGATTCAAATGTTTTCTTATAGTCAGTGATCCTTTCAGAAAATGTATGTTAGTCTTGGAGGAATCGAAGGGGCGATCACATCAAAGACTCATTAAGATCATACTTTTCACTGAAATTTATTTTTAAAAAACATACGAAGCAGTAATATAGAAGCTACACTATATCAAATTCAGACATAAATTGGCATTTCACAAACTTGAATACATATACATTTATTACATTATCTTAAAATTCTGAAATTCAAGCACTCTCTAATGATACATTCAGGGTTAAAATGCAAGCACATTTTTATAAACAGTTTTGCACCTTTCCTCCCTGAACTTCAAAATGTCAAGAACAGAGCTCAAATGATCTTTTAAAAAAATATGTTTTAAATAAAATAATTTGTTTTAAAAAAAAGATAACTAAATTAAACAAGAGACGAACAAAAAAAAAAAAAAAGATTTTAAACGATTTTTAAATGTTAAGTAACGATGACCTAAATCATCCAAAACACCAACATCAAAATGTGCACACATCCCACGTAATTTGCGCTGCAAGGCAATGTCAGGTTGTGCTAAGGTATACATTTAAAAAATCTCCAAACAGTTCATGAGTTTCCATTGGTTTTAATAATGCACGGTAGAAGGACATTACACAGAATTGGAATTTTTACACGAGCAACCAGGTTTAAATAGGTGAGACAAACATTGGTGTGGGCTATTATTTACTTTGGACTTTTTTTTATCTGATGAATGAGAGAAAGATGTAATATTTTATACCAAAAATTCATCCATTATTAACCATCCAAGATCCAACAGTGAAAATACCTATTATAAAAATATATTCAGCAGGAGATACATTCAGCTTGCTGGCATTTCATGACTTCTTCAAATGCTAGTACAATTCGCAATGATTTTCTCCTTCATAGACAATTAACTTACTTTTCTTGTTATTGATTGAATTGTTACTCTGGTGATGTTGCAAGGTCAAAAGAAGTTAATTTCATGTACAGTGTATTTGTTTAGCTAATCATGACGTGATTTAGTTTCTAAATGAGATACTCATAATATTGAAGTGTTTGAAACATGTCATTCATTGCAATATCTGGCAAACAGTTTCCATCTACAGAGCATGTGATTGCTACTTTGGAAGATAATTTTTGGTTGATAAGAAATGTGAGTGTAAAGTACAAATCGAATTAAGTTGAGAAAAAGATTCTACCCAAATATTTTTTAGAACGTTTCCAAGCTATATTATTTTGTACTTAATAATATATTCAGGATAATATTGTTCTTTACTATAAATAATAAACTCTCTGTGAGGCTTTGTTACATCAATCACAGAATCATACAAAGTCTGCTGGGAGCATCCACACTTTTCCTTATAGCACTGGACACATGGTGGCCTTGACCATGATTCACTGGCTGCTGATGAAAAAAAGAGGAAACACTGCCAATAAAGTTGATTGAAAACCATGCTATATGAATATCTGATTAAACTGTCTTTTCCAATTTAGTGCATATGAAATATCTATCAATATGCTAAGGTTTCATAACTGTGATACACGAAAGTTAATCTCCAGCCATCTCTAAAATCAATCAAGGCAGATTACAAAGTAAATGAAAGTGGTCATGAGCAGAGTAATTACCACATCCTTACAGTTCTTTTTTTAAATAAGATAGAATTTCCCCACCTGGTGATGCTCCAGTTTTCCCCTGTGGGTTGTCAATGAAAACATTGCCTAGCAATATTCGTGCAAGGACCTTTACTCCTTTGTCAGATTGTTTGTCCTGAAGATCTGAGAGGAAAAAAAGAAAAATCAACTAAAAATTTTCTTTGACTGAAAAACATTAAATTGTCTGTCCACAGAAGGAGGTGTATTACAAGATTACAAAGAATATCACAAACAAAAATCTGCATAAATTGTTAATTAATCTAGTCCAGTTACTTTACAGGATGACCAACTGATTTAAACCACAAACAATGTTTAACTCACCAGGTAAGTCTAAAATTGGTTTGCTCCTCAATCACATTTTACACATATAATGTATTGTATTCCAAATTCTTGAGCTCAGGTTTGTTGGTGTAACTCGACTGATGTCATGGAGCTCTGTTGTTTGCATTTTCAAACTTAGGTAGGTGAATATGCTTCATGCCCTTAGGTTTCTTGGCAGACAAAAATTTTGTACATTAATGGTAACTTCAATATTGTTAGGAAATATGATCTATTCACAAGCTTTTCATGATGATAAGATGGAGTCCAGGGATGGGAAAAGGAATGCTTGCTAAAAATAGGTAAAAGTCTGAGGAAATTACTTCTTCTGTCTGAAATTTTCTGCTGTAATAAGATTAAACAGTCTAACCTCATGTAATATATAGGCTATGATTTGGCGTGTTTGTGTTGTTATGTCCTCTGATCTTCACTTTCAGAAATTGATATTCTATTCTTTTTATGTTCTGATTGTCCCATCTCAAAAACAATAATCACTACCATCTTTGAAACTAAACCTAAATCTAGTAAAACTATGAAATACTCATGGCATGATTCATATTCCGAGTACACATTTTAAATTATCTAAGATGAGATGACATAAACAGGCATCTAACTCATCACATTTATCTCTGCCATGAGGGTTAAAATCTGGATAAATCTGTTGATAAAATTCAGAGTACTAATACATGTACTGAGAATCACCAAAGTGTTGTGATAAATAAAGAATATGAATGCCTTAGGCTGATGTCATCCTCACATTTCTTTTCACCAGTGTCAAATTGTTATCGAACAATTTTCATTATCGAAGGCCCACTTTTGAAAAGATATGGATAGAGCATTTTTGTTTCATTTGATTTCCAACTATGTGTAATGTACATGCTATGTGTAATGTACATGCCACAATAGGATCATAACCAAAGAACATGAAATATCATAACTTTACTTCTAGTAACATCTGTCTCACTAACATCTACCACTGCCAACTGAACATTAATGTTGATGAAATAACAAAAATGGATGTATATGAAGGGCTTCAGGGCAAAAAGCGACAAAAGCCATTTCTGGAAATTTTGAGTTATACCCCTCAATACTGGGAATGGTGATAGTGCTATATTATGGTAAGGACTTTCCTTTTCATCAAACGTGACTTATTCTTCCCGAAAATGTTCAGAAAATTCTAGTTCTTAATGATAAATTACTAACTACTAGAGAACAAATTGTCATTTTTCTCTAAACGACGATTTTGTATATGTCTCATTTTGCCCAGAAACCCTTCATATTTACACATCCTCTCTAACATTCTCGATACATGTTAGAATAAATGCAGTATTTAGATCTCTGAAAAAAAGAAAAAAAAGGGTAACAATTTCTGGCTAATATTTCGATACTGGTAAGGCATGTACTTCATTACTACTTTATCAAAGTTAATAACAGAGAAATGTTGAATGATTATTTTGAATGAAATAGTAAGAGAGACATAAATACTTTTCCTCACTGACATCTTCTTCTTCCTTTAAAGCCACTAATGAATGGGATAAATAGAATAACAATGAATGGCATAACAAAATTCTGATCAGCACAGCACAAAACTAAAGGTAAGTATATGTGATTTTTGTTCTGAGGAGCTTGCAAGAATGTTGACTCTTTAAATTGCATGACACATTGTCAATAATCACTATTCTATGAGAAAATACCCTACTGCATATCAGTTGTTGGAAATGTTTGTATACATTTTCTGTTTTACCCATTCAATAATTTTAATAAATATGATCAAGTTAACAATCGACCTCATAATAATGCAGGTATTTACTTGTCCTTTATTGAATTACATTCTTTCAATTAAAATATTTCTAAAACAAATTGCAAACAATATGTTTTTGTTTTTTTCTCTTAAGTTTATGACAACACTAATTCAAATTATATGCACTGACCTGATGTGAATTTTTCAACAAACTTTGCTTTCCCACTTGACACTCTGGGATCGATACCTTTCTTGGATAAGGCTCCAACATCCTCTTTGCTAGTGTCATGAAACAAGTAATGCTCATTGACCTCATAATAAAGTTCCCTCTTCATGGAATCCTCAAGTCGTTCAGTAGTGATCACTCTACCTTTGGAGCCAGGAAGTTTGCCAATATCTCGACATATTTTCCCTTGTTTAAGCCATGTTCTAAAAAGTTGTTTTCTGTATGACTGATAGGCTTCAAACAATTCACGATTTTCTATGCGCCTAATTTTAATCACTTTGATACTCTTCTGCCTTGAGCCTTTAGCCTTGGTCATTGATGGGTCAAATGTTTGGGTAATAAGTTTCTTTATAGCTGCTACAATCTTTGAATCAACTTTGACCATAGTCTCATTTCTTTTAAGGAACTTTTCTTTCCAGGCAGCCTCTGATTTATTCAGTCTCCAGTAGGATGGGAATGGTTCATCACTTTCTGTTGCATGTCTCAGAAATTCACAAGTGCCACGTCTGGGGGTATCAGAACTTTGAATTCTCTTCTTAGGTAAATGCTTGCTTATTTCATTTAATTCTTGTCTGATGAAGGCTTTCATTTGTTCCACTGCATCAGGATTTCCTTTCATAGAATATCCAAGTTTTTTTGTCCTTGGATTAGGAGATCTTTGGATGCAAACAAATAGTTCTTTAGCTTTTCCAATAATCTTTTGATGAGTTTCCCTGGGACAAAATTCAACAATGTCTTGATTGAAGTAATCAGTATGTAAGCAGATCTTGTCAATTTCTTGTTTCAGTTCTGACCACATCCTCTCCAAGCCTGATCCATGGGTAGCCATAATGCAAATATTCCAACTGCTTGTTTCTTGTGAGGCAACATCAATTTGCCCATCATCATCACTTTCTTCATCATCTTCAGAAGAACTGGAATCTGTTCCATCTATATCTTGCTCAGATCCACCTACCGCTCCTCGGGCATGAGGAATTAGAGTCAAGGAGTTATTTGAAGCTGCAATTTTCAGTTCCTTAAACAGTTCCAAATCAGGAGCCAGAAGTGTAATTCTGTTCAGAGCTTTGCCCAGCTTTTCTGATTTTATACTGGCAATAACTGTTTGTGCAACTTGTGGTGCAGGAAACTGGAATGCTCTGCCACATCCTAGTGGGGGAAATGACACAGATTTGACACCCAAAGATACTGCTTGTCCCAGAACTAATCTGACTGCATTGTCCAGCTGAGCTGGTGATTTGTTTGGATCCCAAGGAGACAAAATCACATGGCAAATAGCTTGGCATCTCAGTTCTCTGAATGGTCCCTTTGTGGTGAGCACTTGATCTGTTGGATGTGCCTCTTGTTCTGCTTTCAGCTGTTTCCACAGGGATGGGCAGGCTTTGTTGAAAGCTTGCCCTACTCTTGTTTTTCTCAAATCCACACTTGGAGCTAATACAGTGACAAGGAGATCTGATGTGTCCAGAACTATATCTCCATTTGATGTTACAACTAGGTCACATGTTGGTGTGAGACTAAAATTGAGATTTTCATTCCCAGAATTACCAGTGCTTGGCTTAGGTTGCTGTTGTGATCCTTGTCTCGAAGTTATGGATGACTTCACTGGCTTTCTCTGGCCACCACTCTTTGTCTTAAAAGACTCAAGTTTTGGAAGAGCTGGAATGACAAAACATTTATTTTTATGTTCAAATGTTTCAATTCTTTCTTGAACATTTTGGGATTGAAAACCTTGTGTCAGTAACCACAGATCTTCATCCTTCCTCCATTCTGATTTAATATTCCACTGCTTGCTTGTTAGCTCTGCTTTCAAAAGTCCTAGTTTTCTGCATATCCGATTTGTGTGACTTCTCTTTCCCTTCATCTTAATTGTAAGATTTTGATCAGTCATAATGTAGTCTGTTATTTCAACTTCTGCTGATTTTATCAGGGAGTTTATTTCATGTGACTTATGTTGGTTCATAAATTTGGCTTCACCTCCTGAGACACTAAACTCAATTTCATCTTCTCTATTTTCATCAAGAAAATTATTGACATCCTTCATTGCTTGTACAACATCATCTCTTACACCTTCCACTAGAATTTTGACATTTTTTTTACAGGAAATTCTCACAAGCAGTTTCTGTTCTAATTGTGCTCTCAGCAAATTTATTTTATCCATGGATAATGGTGTTTTAGATAATCCTGTATCTTCATAATTCAGTCTCTTCCTCAAGTTATCAACAGCATTGTCTAATTTGTCATTTTTCCTTGATGTAATTATCAAAGATTTTTCATGATGAAAAAGTTTGAATCCTTTCAGCTCAGAGCTTTGCAATTTGTCAAGAAACATTTTGCCTCGTTCTGAACTTACAAGAGACTGCATCACTGGGGTCAGCTGGATTTCTTCATATCTACAATCCTTCATTGCCCTCAGTAAGTTTTTTTGTCTTTCTCTAACTTCTTCTTCAGGACCTTCCAAACATGCATTTTTCTTTGCACGACTGTAGTAAACACAGCAGTCTCCAAACTGTCCAAACAAATCAGATAGTAACTCAAACTGCCAGACTTCAATATTTTCAGTGATAACTTTCTGTTTCTCACGGAGTCTTGCATTTTCCTCATTAACTTTTTTCAGCTTGTCCTCCAGTTCAACACGCCTCCTTTCGTTCATATCAGGAATAACTTGTTTATGTGGTGAATGCAATTCCAGGGTCTCTGATTTTTCCAATGAGTTTTGACATTGTAATTGTGCTGGTGATCCTGTGGAGGAAAACTCTGAAAAGATCAGTGTATTGTCTCCCTGAGATCTGATCATTTGATGGTCATGGTACATATGTTCCTGCATGGGAGTCTTTGAAAATTCTGTCTCCTCATCATCAGCAGTTGTTGATCTGTGTGATTTTTTGTCACGACCAGTCTTATAGGTGGCACCCCTACGCCCACGAATGCTCTGCTTGATACTCAGATCAGTAGGTTTTGCACTTTTGGCTTGAAATGTACTGGAATCTGGTGTACCACTTTGTCTTGCTATTACTTTATCATGCCCTTGCCTATATTTACCTCTTGCGGAAATGTTTCTGATGTTTGTATCAGTTGCCAAGCCTGCCGATATGAATGTTCCTTTCCTCTTTGCTCCAACTTCTGCTTCTTTTTCATCTTCCTCTTCATTCTCGTCTCCCTCCCCTTGTTCTTTACCTGAGTATGAAGAGCCACTTTTCATTTCCATTTCTTTTTCGTCTTCAAGATTATCTCTGTTATCCCCCTCATCATCACTGTCAGCATTGCTATTGGAATCACTGCTTACTTCCCCTGCTTTGTTAAGGTTCTTGTAAGTCCCATCTCCAACCATTATATGTGTACTCCTTTTGTGCTCATTAGCTAATAAATTTGGTTTCTTTATCTCATTTTCTAGTTCCCCATCTGTGTCTTCATCTCCCGCCTCAACTGACTGTAATCCATCACTTTCTTCTTCAGATTCCTTCTCCTCTTTCCTATTTATTTTATTGTCTTCATCATCATCACAATCAGCATCACTATCTGAATCACTGCTTACTTCCTCCTTAAGGTTTTTGTGGATCTCATCTCCAGCCATTATATGTTTTCTTCTTTTTTGCTCATTACCTGATAAATCTGGTTTCTTTATCTTATTTTCTTGTTCCCTATCTGTGTCTTCATCTTCCACCTCATCTGACTGTGATCCATCACTTTCTTCCTCAGATTCTTTCTCCTCTTTCCAATTTCTTTGATTATCTTCATCATTATTGCTATCGGCATCTCTGTCAGAATCACTAGTTACTTCCTCGGCTTTGTCATGGTTCTTGTGCCTCTTCTCTCCAACCACTATATGTTTACTTCTTCTGTGCTCATTAGCTGATAAATTTGGTTTCTTTATCTCATTTTCTTCTTCCCCATCTGTGTCTTCATCTTCTTTGCATTTGTCTTCTAACACCTGTTTCAACTGATCATGGAAGTTGTGATAGAAGGGACCAACAAAAATCTCATACTTCTCAGAGGGCAAAGCCAAATGGGTGGTCTGTTCCAAAATCTTTTTTACCACTGATACCACTGAAAGGATTAAAAGAAAAAAAGAAATGAGGAACGGACATATAGAACCAGTACAGTACAATATTTGTAAGCAACTGATTTTGGCAAAGCCAAATGGGTGTCAGTTTCAAAATCTTTTTTATCACTGAAAGGAAAAAAAAAACACACACACACATATAACAAGCTGTAGTTCAATTAAAATATGTTGAATTTTGTTTTTTCTCTGCATGCAAATTGATTGATGATGAAACATAATATATAGGTATGCTGATTAATGCTTTGTTAGACATTAAGTATTTTTTTTTTTTATATTCTAGATATTAATTGTGGACCTTGGAGTTTACTTTGCCGAGTCTCTATCTGAGGTTAGGGTTAGGGTTAGGAGTAGCAGTAGGATTAGGGTTAGACTTAATGAAATCAAGATTACTATTTACAATATAAAGCTCTCATGTAAATGTTACTTTTCACAAGCATAAATAAACAACAAAAACATGTAAGATTTGTCTCTTCACAAATGCTGTGTTCTTGAGTCTTTCTTGTGTATACCTGTTGGTGTTTTGAATTTAAAAACTGCCAAGTTGTGTTCTGGCCAGGAATGTGATGAGGATATATCTGCATGGCCTTCAGCAAATACACTCTCAAAGTACAGGCAAGCAAATTCCTCTGACAGTTTTGTCACATCAAGATCTTCAACCACTACTGCTGGTTCCTGATGTGTCTCAAAAACCTCTAACTTGTGAGACTCAAGAGGGGTTTCAGAGATAGTCTTAGCCATCTTATGATAATCTGAGGATAAAATACCAACCCCAGAGTTTAACATCTGATACATCTCAAACCACTGAAAGGAGGCAGGAGAATTTATTACAGTTCAGGTATATAAGCTAACAATGCAATTATAATTTGATTACATTTTAAATTACAGCAATATTTCTCACAGAACAAACTACATTAACGACTCTGACAAAATGTGAATATAAATGGAGTAACTTGGTAAATTCTGTGCACAGGAGCTGTGAATTGCTTCTTTTGTTAATTCACACTTTTAAATCTCTTGTCTCACTCACATTCCAATACAGGCTTACTAACACAAGCCAGGTTTCATGTGACAACTTTTGTATTTTGCCCTAAACAATCAAGTTTATTCATACCACTTCAATTGTTATTGTTATGCTCTTTCACAAAGCACATTATCGTTATTTGATGCATTTTTTTTTTCAGTATAACAAAATTGCTATGAGTTTTCTCAGGAAATATATTCACGTCTAACAATAATAATAATCTTACACTCATGTTTCATGAAGACCATTCCACAGCAACTGACAAAATATTTAGAAGCTACTTAGAATAAGAATAAGACTATGTTTTTCAAAAATTGGTTTATATCAAATTGGCATATTATTTCCAAAACAGACAATGGCATCTAAGAATCCAGAAATTAACAATAAAAAAAAAAAACATTATTCAAAAGCAATGTTTTGTGGAAGTCAGTTTGGCAGTAACTGACATGATTCAGCAGAAAACATAAAAATAGTAACTTGGTGTCTTTTCACCAAAAACTTTCTGAACTGAAGGGCTTCAACAAATTTTAATATAGCAAATCGACAAGTGAAAATGATGGAGTTATGGCATCAACAACTGTTTCAAACTAGCAAGAAAGCAACCAACCTAAAATTGAAGTAATATATATGGTAACTGACATAGCAGGTAACGGTAACTGACAGGACACTCTGAATATTTATAGATGTTTCTAATTCTGTCCATTCTCTATGTGCATCTTATCAGTGTTTTCTTAATAGTTTTATTAGTTTCAAGTCAAAATTATGCATTAAATGTAAAGATAAGGTAAATGAGGCACCTCTGTAGATCCTCAGTGTACATACTTGTAACACACTCATACACACATAAATGCACTTCATATATTTAAGTATCAACTTGCACTTGTATTAATAAAACTAACAGCATACATACATTTTAGAAAACACAATTTGCGTTATGTTTTGATGGCGGATATTGAACCACAAACAATAATCAATTTTAAAAAGGCGCCAAAGGATGACACCGGCTACGACCTGTATAAACAGACGAAACTAAAAGTATTCAACAAGACTGGCTTTGAGATTTGTGTAGTCTTAACACCCATTCAAGAAATCTCATCCAAAGAAAATACTTTTTATGTACAGTATTAATGTCAGAAAGAACAGGCCAAAGTAAATGTAGAAAACTATCTACTGACTGCTCTTGAAGAAATTTCATCACCCAAAATCCTTCGTCTGCTGGAGCTGTTACTCTTCCAATGTAAAAAATGTTCTTCTTTTTTTCTGCTAGGAGACCATTTCTTCCTACATTCTCTCTGTTGCAATATATTCTCCTCTCTGACTTCTGTATTCTTTGTCTCTGACATCCTCTCTCTACATCATTGCATTTTTGCCCTTGGAGACATAGCCATGATGACACAGTCAACAAAGTCTGTGAAATGCAAACATTCATGAAAAGCAGGAAAAGGGGTACATATGCCCAACAAAGACAGGGAATGGTATGTCAGATATTAGTTTCTAGAATTAGAAATAATATTTAGATCACCAAATAGCATTATTTTGAGGAATACAATGGTTTATAAGACAATTTATTAGGATAATTTGTTAGTAATGTCACTTTAAATGTGACAAATATATTTTATTGGATTATTGACAAAGACAGACAATGCCCAACTGCCTGGAGCAATTCATTTATTTACTTGACAGGGATAATTTTTTTAAAAGAAAAATAACTGACATGACACATTTCAGACACCACTCTTCAACAATATTATATTCTGACAGATCTTGATATTTTAACTGATTTTTAATGATTGAAATACAGTCACAAAAATTACTTCTAAGTAAATGAAGCATATAAACTTACCTGAATATCTCAAAAGATGATTAAAAAGGAGTGTTTCCAGGAGAGCTGTATAACAGCAAATTCTGCCTCTCAAAAGACCACCATTCACAGTGACTGCCAGGTCACATGGTATCATCAAAGTGAGAAATTCTTGCATTTTATAATTTGTTGATTGAGGCATTATCCCTTTAATATTGACACCTATTTAATAATAAAAATTCACACTGTGGTTGACATCTACGTGGAATGGCCATTCATTTATATCTTTATATCAAAATAGAAAATGCATAAAGAATGATTTCAAATCTACCAGGAAAAAATACATTTGAAGAAGTTTTAATACCATATCCTGAATTTCATTTATTATAACCAAGTAACTATAACACTGATGTTAGTACACATATTTTTTAAAATGAATTTCATCTTAAAATTACATGCAGAATATTCCCTGCCACCGCTTCGACTTTGCTAGCCAACTGGTTTAAGATGATCTTCATGTGAAAAGACTTTGGAGCAGTGTTGATACCCTTCCATATGTGTATTATTCACCAATGTTTTACATTCATTTGACAATTTATCTGGAAAAAAAACCCCTGCTAACCTGCACTTGATCCCACTCTTGATGTATCTTATGTATCTGACATCACATAAGAATTTGTAGATTTTGTTCCCATTTACCAGTAAGCTATGTATTCCATGAATGTAATCATTAAATGACAATCACACAATTTGCTACACTCATCTCTTCTCATAGGGTGAAAACTGATTTAATTCATAATGCCGATGAGATGAGTAAATGGAGAAGATGGTTTAGCAGGTAGTTAATGACTTATTGTAAATACATAAAAAGAATTCACAGTATTTGCATGATGACATCACTCATGAGAAAATGCATACCAGATGTGTAAATGTAATTTTCATGCATAAGATGTGCATTGTCACTGAATCTCCTAACTGGCAAAAGAGATTTTTTTTATTTTCATTTTTTTCTAAATAATAATGTGAAGAAAATAAGACTTTATTTTCATAAAGACAATTACGTGGGCTTACTTTCATATTTTCCAAATACAAGAGCTCGATCAGGCAGATAGGGACACAATTTCACCTCTTCCACATCAATACCCACAATGCCTTCTAAATAATCAGTGATAAGCTCAGAGTCTCGGTAACTTTCTGGGATATTCTGAAAAAGAGCGAGTATTTTTTCTTAAACATTTTTAACTTAATGTAAACCAGTTTTCTGTAATTGTGAAGTTTAGGAATCCATTTTCAGCTTGTGCAGGTCATGCAGTGTGGTTGTTCTCCTTACTGTGGCCATCCACTCTTTCATCCATGAAACGAGGTTGCACTTTGCACAGCCCGTAAATGGAAAAATTATGTGATGTCTGCTAAAAATAGACCAACTCTCACATGGAATTTTGGAGATTTCTTCAGGACATCATACTCCTACATGTCTGCTGTTCAGGTCTGTAATTCATGTTGAGAAGAAAGATTGTCCAAGTTACTATCCTTGCAATTTTTTATTGTATTCATCCTTGTCATTTCTTTGTACATTGCATTCATGTTTACCTGATAAATTAGGTGCTACTAAACATATCTGTCTAGAGCGGTTTCAGAGACAATATCAAACCATTAGACTTGTACTGGAGTGTGAAAAAAAAAAAAAGTATGACATTTATCTTAATCACAAAATCCTACAAGAGTATGTCAGCATCTTAATCATTAAACAATATCCTCTCACTATTTCTCTTTCACCTATCAACTTCCCCAGTCTTTATAATAATCCTTAATTAATACGTCTACATATTTCTACCCATAATTGTCATCCTAGATGTGTCGCAAAAAAAATTAAATTAAAATTATGGGTACAGAAGCAGTGACTGGACTTCTGTTTTAACTATATATTTTTCGTTGTCCGTCTAAGCATCAGGATTTCAATTTGTGCTTTCCTACTCCCCTCCAGCCTCTTCTACTTCGGAAAAAAGCCACATTATTTTAACATCAAGCTGATCTTACTGCCACAACAAATTCTCGAGCTGCCATGGTGAAGGTAAAGCTCCTTTCTTCAAGACTCAGCAACCAAAGTGAAGGATATCTTCATGTCTTCAAGAGTTTGTGATCTGGAGAAGACTGAGAGGATGCAAGAAAAACATGTTTGCATTATGTCACTGTCAATAATATCTTTTCGTTCTCCTTCTCTTAGGTGTTTTGTTTTCAGGATGAAAATAAATTTCTGTTGATAAGTGAGAGTAGAAGGGCAGGAGCGGGATGGGAGACGGGAGGGGAGAGAGAGAGAAGGAAAGGGGGAGGAGAGATATCTTTAGTGAGCTTGTAAACATGTGCACTGACCAAGGGAATTAGACATTGGCCTGAACGAGAAGGAAAACTAAAATAGAAACCAGGAAGAAAAACCACAAAGCAAAAACAAAGAACAGTTAAAAAAAAAAAAACAGAAGAAGAAAGAGGGGGGGGGGGGGGAAAAGGAAAGGGAGGAGAAAACCAAGAAGAGGAAAGGGAGGAGAGAACAGTGCAAGCATTTTACATGTCAAGTGCAGGAAACAAGAACTAGATGTGCTACCTGATAGATTGCACCAAGCTGTTTGATATCTATACCGTTGATCTATACTGTTGATACTATAAAAACTACGTCAATTTATAATGGCGAAAAAAGCGAAAACAAAGAACAGTTTTTAAAAAAAAAAAGGAAAAGAAAGAGAGGGGGTGGGGTGGGGGGGGGGGAACAGTGCATGCATTTTTACATGTCAAGTGCTGGAAACAAGAACTAGATGTGCTATCTGATAGATTGCACCACGCTGCTTGATAGTTGCAACAATCTGACACTATAAAAACTTAATCAGTTTATAATAGTGATGAAGTAATCATGATAAATATAGTTTAAACACTTCTGTACCAGATTTCTGCCCTTATAAGACTGATATCCCTCCCAACCCCAACCCCACCCACCCCCATTGATAGCTGCATAATAAGAAGAAATTCTGTCAGAAAGTAAATTTGGAACATTTAAGTTTTTTTTTCTGATAAATGTGTAGAGAAAAAAAAATTGACTGCATGAATAATACCAATGGACGTGATGGGCTATGACAGGAAAAGAATGATAATGGTCTGATAACAGGTGCTATTGTCAATAATGCAACAAGCATGTACACTAGCAACTGAAATTTGCTGCATGTTGGAGACAAGTGATATTCTAGCGAGCACTTTAATTGACGGTTTCATGTTCTGATGATACATGTACAAACATTGTAACCGGTTCTGTTTCATCCAAGGAGGGCTGATTTCATCCTATGCAACATTGCTAGTTCAAGACAGCATATTAACTAAGCTCATTAGAACCAATGCCCTGTGTACAGGCTATCAGTAGATGCAGGGCTTACCGCTTGAAATTTCATGTTTTTTTTCAGTTCGTATTCTAGATCTAGTGGGAATATAAAAACATTTCGACAATCGTAATAGAATGTAGACTTTTTTTCAAACCAGATGTCGAAATAATTGCTACTGCAATATTTGCAACAGACAATAAAGTTAAGGAAGAAAAATTAGTTTCTCTGCATCCTGTCTAACCCACATACTTATGATGACCACTCATTTTATGATAGTTGTTTGTCCGCTTCTGATTGATTGTGGTTCAATCGCATGATCATGGTGCTGTGAAGTCCTTACTTTACAATGATCTTACCTTTAGGCTAAACCAAACTCTTCCGACCTTCCATCCATGGTAGTAGCTGTCTGTCTGGTAATGCCTGGCGCTTTTGACAGTAGAAACCACTCTTAAAATGCTGCTGTCTTCTTGAATTTCGAAACAAATTGTCAAATAATAAAGAAAATAACTATGGCTATCTTAAAGGACGAACTTTCATCTGAGGCGTTTTCTAGAAGATGGAAAATGGGAATTCCCATTATGACGGAGTCCAAAAACAGGTCATGTGAACAAATTGATCAAAGTAAAATACACAGATATTTATTGTCTCATGTTTCGTAATCCTCCTCCCATCCGATCTACATCCAAACAAACAAGTCGTTTGGTCTGGCCGTATAACCAGTCAATATTTTTTTAATTTATTGGTTATAACATCGAGTAGGTCTAGTCTATCATGGTCTTTGCATTAATTTATCCCCCAGTTCCCCCCCCCCCCTTTTTTTTTTTATCCAAACATGAAAATGTAATATAATAAAATTGCACCTGAAAAGTAATCGCGTATATAAGCCATTTAGATCTAGAGACCTCCAAAACGAAATTATCGGACTATCTTAGAGACACAATTGAGTTTCCACAACTTTCCTCTCAGATCTTTTGGGCTGATGAAATATTGGTCTCTATAAAAAAAAAAATATAATACATATAGGCCTAATTCAATTTATAACACCCAACATATCCTTAGCTTCAGTCTTTTTAATGCATCCTCTATTGTTTAGTAATACATGTCATGCTATTTGCAGAGGATTAAAATTTTGAGAAAAAATTGTCTGCTTCTTTGTTATTTTCGTAATAATATCATTTATTATCTTCATGTTATGTCAAATACATAGGCCTACTACTAGTACATGTGATACAATGTATGTCTATGTAATATGTTTACCATAGAGTTGTACCTTAAATTGCAGATCCTTAATAATTAAAATGACATTATTTCTGTACGCAAGACTGAGATAAAGCAGGATGGAAAAAGTCAGTTTTAAGTGCATAGAGTATGATAGAGTCATTCATCCCAAAGACTACCTTGATTTTTCTTATGTATTTAATATGAGATGACAGACAAGGGAAATGCATGTATCCTATTACTATTTTAACTTGAAAATCGGGGACTTTTCATGGCTCCTTTTTTTTTTTTTTTTCTACTATCTCTTCCCTTCATGATTTAACTAGGACTATTACAAGAACATTGTTTATTCTTTACTATTATTTCGAAGTGTTTCATTGTTATATTTATTCTTAAATTTTTAATTCTTTTTTAATTATCATTATTATTGTTTTTAACAAAGAAAGAGGTTCAAACGTCAGATTATATTTATCCAAATATTAAATTTAAATGCAATGAACTCTTGATCCATTAAAATGAATACGATCTCGATTTGCTCTCTTGCTCCGAGAAGCTCACATTATCATTTGGTCAAAGCATCCAAGCATGAAGCTCTCGGATGATGTGTTCTTTCCTTTAGCACTTCTTGTTTAATTTTTTGAATGAAATAGTTTATTTTCTGTTGTAGTTTGCATGAACAGATAATATTATGTCATTGATTTACTTCTAGAAAGGCATGTACATGTACAAGACATGGACATGTATGTAATATAATACTCATCATTGATTGCTTGATAGATGAAAGTAAGAGAGTTTCTCCATACATTTTACACACTGAAAATAACAGGACAAACAATACAAAACAAACAAAAATATTTCCATCCCCTGTCCATCCTTCCACCCCCAACCAAAAACAACAACAACAACAACAACAGGCATACAAATAATTGAAAAGAAATAAACAAAAGTCAGTTGAGATAAAAAAAAAATAAAAAATCAATATTTAACATTAAACATGACACTCTTTTTCATGATCAAACAGCACACATCATTTCTCTCGAAGAATAAAGTTATTCACTTTAAGAAAACAATCTTTTGTTTGAGTGGAATAGTTTATTTTCAATTTAGTTTGCATGAACAGATATGGCCCCGATTTATTTCAGGAAAGGCAAATACATGTATAAGACATGTATGTAATATAATATTATATATAATAATCATTGATTGCTTGATAGATGTAGGTATGAGTTTTCCCATGAATTTTACATCTTGAAAGCAGGACAAAACAAACAAAAATATTTCCATTCCCCTGTCCATCCTCGCACCCCCAAACCAAAAAAAAAAGGAAGAAGCCAATAGGCACATAAATAATTGAAAAGAACAAACAAAAGTCACTTAACTGAAACACCATAAAAATCATTATTCAACATTAAAAGTGACACTGTTTTTTTCCTGATCAAACAGTACATATCATTTCTCTCGAGGAATAGAGTTTCACTTTGGGAAAACAATCTTTCTGATAAACCTGTTTGGTGTTTCATTCATCATTTATTTTTCTACAGACATCTTATCATTACATCTCACGCAAACTGAATTTATATCAGCATAGAACTCCTGTGCTCATAGGATACTCATGCAGCTACTGAATGTGCTGATATAGTGAGGCCACCCTTTCCTTTTGAATTGATCAGCCAGACATCGATTGTCCTCACCTGAAGTATTTTAACTAATCATGTCCTGCCTACCAGTACTAGCTTTTCTGTCATGTGAGACAAATATAATTTGTGTGTCATGATGTATATTGTGGTTCTGTCATATACAGCAGTTAAACCCTGCTAACTACAATGATGAAACTTGAGAGATCACTTTCTCTGACAGACCAACAGAAAGAAGCTCAGGATCAGCACTAACTTTTTCAAATGGGATTCTCTGCTCTGTATGTTTTGTTCATGCCTCTGGCTCTAAAAAATATAAATATTATCTGTTATACATTAATGAACTGCTGATTCAAAGCAGGAATAAACTGAACAAGTGATTTAGTCATGAATGGTTGATAAGCCTTAGAATTATCAGATTGTATCAGATTGGTAATAAATTAACAAAAAAATAAAATAAGACTGAAAACGAGAAGTAACATTTATAGTTTTGTATTGGGATATATTGAAAATTACAAGCATATAACATTTGCTGAAACAATTACATATTTTCTGAATACAGGTTTCTGGGATGGTACATTATTATTTCACTAAATTATATTCTGTATTAAATGTAAACATCAATGACAATCCCTACTTATTAGATCCATTCATAACACCTTGACATGACATTTACATGTACATTGTATTTCCATAATCATTAGGGGAGCTCAAATTCCCAATTTTACCTGAAAAACTCCATGATAAGGGTGAATTATTATAAAAGCACCCTATAACTTATGCAAGATCCAGTCTCTGCTCATTTTATGCATATATTAGCAAGTTAAAAGGGAATCCTGAGCCTAAACTGTTCATATATATACATATTCATGAAGAAAAACTGCAAGATTTTAAAAAATATGAAAAATGCACTGATGGAAAAAAAAAAAATGGCTATTCTCACAGTAACATTCAACATGAATTCATAATAAAAAAGTCAATTACATAACCTATATGTGTCTAGAAAAACAATAACACGTTAGATATTTCAGTTGATGTTGAGGTCCACATCAATTAACTGAAATGTAATCGTGTATAACCTTTTTAGATCTGGAGAAAATTAACTACTTTCTAATGATTGGTTCAACAATAATATTAGTTATTATAGTCCAGTGGTCAGTGGCACATGAGCTGTGAACACTGTTATGCAATTCTAAAAATCAGTTATCTACTACAATCATGTCCAAAATTTGCTTCAGTTCTTATCTTATCTCCCATACTGAATAAAAACATTGTGCAGTAGAGCCATCGCCAGTTTTATTTAGCTTTTCTTTTAAGCAAAATTACAAGGATGGTGCTAATATTCCATCAAACAACAACAAAAAAAAATAATAATTTAAATACATGTAGTTGGTAATAACTCTACAGTTGAAAGTGATATGTGAACTTTTCATTGAACAGATTTCCATAAATAGCAAAACTGCTCAAATGTGTTCATCTGATTTGGATTAAAATTATCTATGGTCCAAAAATGTCAGTCTATAATTATGTAAAGCAACAGCATAAATACATAAGATATGCCTAGGTCAATGTGAAAAACACTCGAATTTGGCACTACTTGTCTCCATTATCGAATGACAATGAAATCATATGTTAGGAAAATAAAATGAAGACATGTCTTGAGATCAGTGAGTCAAGTTGCTCATCAATGACTCAATTCTCTAAAGACAAATACTATGAAATATATAACATTCTCAACTGGTGTTGGAAAGTCCAATACAGATTGCACCTTGAGCTTTTTTTAGGCATCAACCAATTCCATTTCTTTATTTACAAACTGGCACACTTACCATGACATGTGTGCTGATACACTGATCACATAGTAGCAATTACAAAAATCCTTGCTTAGTACAACAAAGAATACTGGAATTTTATATTCAGTTCTAAAGAAAGTGTGTGACACATCCAGAAATTCAATAATCATCACCACCTACTCTTAGAATGATGCAGCCGCTTCTCTCTCATCTCATTATCATAAAATTCATCCAGACAAGTTATGCGTATTATAATTAAATCAGGGATACATATTAATATAATAATACTAGCAAGGTCTCCCGTTCTACGAATGGGGGATATAGATAAAAATGATAAACTGACATTGACCATTGTCTGTGAA
>JBCAUA010033447.1:0-12227 GCA_038406235.1 Peronia verruculata | reverse complement strand
ATGGATGGATGGATGGATGGATGGATGGATGGATGGATGGATGGATGGACGGACGGACGGACGGACGGACAGACAGAAAGAGAGAGAGAGAGAGGCAGGCAGGTGGATATTAGATAGATAGTAAGACAGAATTTGATTGATAAATAGACGTGCAGAGAGGCAGGCAGATTGACAGAACGATAGACAGGCCGATGTTTTAGGCATTGTGGTTGCTAGTTTATAAAAGACCGTCTTGCAGAAAATATCGTAGCTATTCAGCTCAGCTTAGCAAGGTTGCGTCGCCAACTTTCACCAAAGCCTTTCGAATGTAACTGTGGGATATGGCGCCAGTGTGGCTCAGTTTTCATCTGCCAGCGGTCGTAGACATAGACAGCGGAAAAAAACCAAGACATCAGAACTTTTACCACCATGGGCTTCGTGCCTGGCCGGCTGACAGCGTGTCACTAACCAGCCAGTGGGTAGATCAGTCTTTGGCTAGACCGTGGCAAGTCTCAGCTGATCCTCGAGCTTAGCTCAGCTTTGTGACCCGGGTGCTCGGATCGGTCAACGGAGGAGAGAAGATCTTTCGGCCATGATGGTATTAGATCGATCTTTTCCTTTTTTTTTTTTTTTTTGTAAGTTGAGCGTCCGGTTATTTTTAGATATTGTACATCTAGTTACAGTTTACAGCCCAGCTTTTTGCTGTCTATACTTTTCACAGTCCCAGGAGATTTAAAAAAAAAAGTGTCTTAAATTTCACCCCTATCGAAACAAGGGGGAATGGAAACAACAAAAAACATCAATAGCAGCAGCAACAACACCTACGACGACGACGACGACAGCAACAACAACGACATCAGTGACAACAACAACACGAATAATAAAAAAGAGATAGAAGACAACAACACAACAATGACGTCAATGACAACAGCAGCAGCAACAACAACAGCAGCAGTTTTGAAATTGTGAAATATTCAGTGCCGCTTGCATTTCACCCCTCAGATTTATTCTCATGGCGGTCGAAGTGAGACAGATATTAATTAGATAAACAATCAGATGGGTTATCTAAGCGGAACTGAAGTAGCAAAAACCGCTTAATAAATGTTGAATTGATGCCTCCATCAATAGTTGGGTAAGTAGGTGGGTAGGCAGGTAGGTACGGAGGTAGGTAGGTAATTGATTAGGCAGGTATTATAAAACGTTGGCACACGTAGATGAGTGGGTGGATGGATGGATGGATGAATAGATGGTTAAATGGATGGATGGATGGGTGGAGGGTTGGTTGGTTGGTTGGTTGGTTGGTTGGTTGGTTGGAATGACGGATAAACAGATGGATGAATTGATTGGGGTATGGGTGGATAATAATAATATGTGGACTAGAGACTAGTATTTGCGAATAATATTCAGCCGTAAACCAGATATCTTACTATTCGGACCCCCCCCCCCCCCCCCTTCCCCTGTCTGTCTCTGTCTTTCAAGTTTTTCTGTCTCTGTCAGAGACTAGACCCCCCCCCCCCCTTCCCCTCTATCCGCCATTACATGCTCAGTCAGTAGCCCGGTATCGATTATATGCCTGACCTACCCCAGGCTTTGCTTACCTCACCTCACCAGTTGTTCTCTTGTCTTTTAGGTCATCGGGGGAAAAAAAACTGTGGCTGGGAAAGTTTTGCTGAGGTGGAAGCGGTTAGAAGGGGGGTGGGGTGGGGGGGGGGAGGATATTGATCCGATCAGCTGGTACTGTGAATGATTTGCAGAGGCGGAGGTAGGTAGTGTGTGTATGGTGGTTGAGGGTGGGGGCACACAGTGGAAACAGTAGAAAAAGAAAGCTCATAATTATACATAATATAATATAATATAATAATATGCATGTATGACTGATTTTATGGATATTATTACCATAGAGTAGCTGATTTGGTTTAGCTTTAAAAAAAAAAAAGTACAGAGGAAGACAGATGACAGAAGAAAAAGGGAAAGGGGAGGGGGGGGGGAAGAAAGACAGCACAACAAATAGCACACACACACACACACGCGCGCGCGCACACACACATAAAGAGAAAGAAAGAGAGAGAAATAAGTAGTGTGAATACTCTTGAACTAGCTTGATATTTGATTTAGGCACTTTCTGTCTTTTTGCATATATAATATGTAAGTTTCCGTTGTCACTATTATGCTTTCTCTCTCTCTCTCTCTCTCCGTCTGTCTGTCAGTCCCTCTCTCTCTCTCTCTTTCTCTTGTGGGAGATAAGGAAGATAGATGGTTATTCCCTCACTCGGCATTTTATGTCCGAAATTAATGGCTCTTTAATTATACAACATAAGGCCTTTTCATGGACCCGAATCTATTCCCCCCCCCCCCCTCCTCGGGCATTTTTCATGGATCCAGATCTAACCCCCATAGGGCTGTTTCATGGATCTAGCCTTCCGAATCCCCCCTCCCCTTTCTTTTGGTTTCAAATAACATTTCTCTTTATCAGATTTAGTTTTTGCACACGCGCAGTGTAGATGAGTACTTCACTTCACCCCCCTAGCGAGCAGAAGAGGAGGGCTGGTTTGGCCCGAGAGCTGCAGTGCAACAGATGGTAACGCTATACAGCTGCTGGTAGAGATGGTAACTGCGTCAGTCGGCCTGCAGGGTCGATAGATAGGCCAGGGTGATCGGGATTTTTGCTCATAGAAATAGAAGGAACGATCAATTTGAACTCACTCGGATAAAATGCCTTTTTCTCTGCTAACTGTCATCTGGAGAAGATGGGGAGGGATTCGTTTTTGCGGTCTCTCTCTCTCTCTCTCTCTCTCTCTTAAGTTTTTAAGTGAATAAAATCCTAGTTCAGATGAATGAGATGTATTGAAACAATAACTTGTCTTTCTTCATTGATTTTGTTTTCAAAGGTGAAGAAATAATTACCGTATCTCTTTGTGGCGTAATGTTCAATATAGTGCACGCATTTTAAAAACCTGTACTTGTAACACAATATTTCTAAGATATGCAAGTTTGTTTCGTAAAAGATCTGACCCCATGCCTCATTTTTGTATGCTATGACTGTGAGCAAGCACTGCAGGTCCAGTTTTATCCCCTTCTCTCTCTCTCTCTCTCCACCCCCCTCCTTTATTCCCCTTATTCAACAAAGGATTAACCCTCCTAGACCCGAAATAGGATTTAAAACAAAAGAACAGTACTGTGGGACGACTATGAGAGCATTGATTTGACCCAATTGCATGTTATTTTCCTTACAGGTGTCTCACCTACTCCGAAACTTGTCTTCCGTATAAAATTACCCAACGTTTTGGGCTTTCAGTCTTTATAAACCATTTCTCAATGTGTATCGGGTATGTCACGCTGGGCCGAAGAAGGTTAAACTGTGACGACGAAGAAAGTGTTTGATCAGAGGATGTAAAGTTTGAGGGTTGTCCGAGGGCTGGGGGGGGGGGGGTAAGTCCAGGGTCATGTAGACAAAGCAAAGAGCGCCCCGAGGAGAACAGGGGGCCGGAGGGGTGGGGGGGTGGTGGTGGTGCGGTGATTCATCGTCACGTGCTTCGATGTCACTTCAAAACGCACCGTATCGTATCGGTGTACAAGAGGTTTAAAAGTTTACTGGCCAGTCCACGACACTGTTTTGAAAGGGTCACCTAGGTAGTCAAATGATATGCACTGATTGACCCTATAGGGCAAGACCCTTGGGTGGAGCGTGGAACTGTTGTTAAATATGTATGCATGTGGTTAGTTCTTAGAGTAGGTGTGGCCGGTTGATGAGTAGAAAATTAAGTTGTTTTTTTTTTTAATTACCCGGGGGAGCGGGGTGTTCGCGTAGTCTTCATCCAAATTTTATGACCGTCAAGGGTTTTCAGCGTACTTAGCTTATTCAAGTGATATTGATATAGTGATAGTTAGACCCTTGTCCGAGAAAGTTTGGCGTCGGATTTTACTAGCCAAGAAGCCAGGGAACGAACGCGCATGCACACATACACACTTACACACATACACACACACTTCCGGTGTGATTCGAACCAGTGAGACTTCCATTGACAGGCAGATGTCGATGACAACGCTGCCCCTGTATCAACATCATAACGCCGTTATTGTTGTGTTACAACGTGTTTTTTTTTTTTTTTAACTGAACAAAACCCATATATTAAAGCAATACTCAGTCTAATCCCATGGCCATGGCGCCCAGTGTTGGCACGCTAGACACATAGTGTTTTGTCAAAGTGACGTCATGAGTCGGCAATCTAGGATCTAGTTTAACAGTATACACTTCTTGCTTCTGTGTGCCATCTGCATGAGAGATGAATTATTCAAACAAGTCCTGTGGGTAAGGACAACAACAACAACAACAACAACAACAACAACACGTTTTGCACCTATTTGAAATACAGGTATGAGTTAGTAAAAGTCCTTTAAAAAAATTTTTTTTTCCCTTTATCATGATACGTTTTTTTTTTTCGTTGAAAAAATCAATTTTTGGCATATCGAATTTTGCAGATTATTGTTTATTTCTGTTGGTGTATCGAGTTAAAGCCTTCTTGAATTTTTTTTTTTTAATTTGCTTAAAAGGGTTCTCTCTCCCCCCCCCCCCCCCCCCCCGTCATTTTTTGCTTCATAAGTTTCATATTACAAATTGCGGGATCAAAGGGAATTTCCCCCTTTCTTTACGTTACTTGTTATAATACCTTGCCATACCCTTATGTCGGCCTTGACGATAACTGATGCAAAGGGAAGTAACTCTGCTGCCTGGAAATACAAAGGGCCTTTATATTATGCAGAAGCCAAAGGCCCACAACGTGAAGAGTTTTGATTTGTTCTGGGTCAGTGCAAACTTAACGGCTTTGGGCGGTTTTTGAAGACTCAGCAAGATCGGTGCAAAAGGTTTGCCTCTTTCAAGGCCGCGGTACATTGTTCAGCCTGGCTCGTGTTTGTGGTTAGTCGGTACGAGGCGGGTAACGAGGGAGATCTTCAACTGTGACAGTCTGAGCCAGGCTGCGGCCTCATGGTGGTGCACTCTTTTGATCTTTGTTATATTATAATAATTCTATTTGATGTCGACCAGGGGTGGCTTTAAAACAGTAAAGCAAAGGATTCGGTGAGTGTCTTATGAGTGAGAAAATATATGTGGACTAACACTACTAACAGATTTGTTTGTACTAAGCGAAGGCTGGAAATCCCTGTCTGATTTTAGTGGTGGTGGGGGGGGGGGGGGGGAGGGTACAAACACTCCAAACTGCTCACTACCATTGACATATAAAAACACATAAAAATGCACGGGACCGGTGACAGCTGTTTGGGATCTCGTGATGGAGCGGTAACACGCATAATTAAGTGTTCTATTTTTGGCAGGGGGTACAAATAATTTGCCGCACGGGGATTTCCAGGTTTTTGCTTAGTCGAATGTGTATTATTTTAGGTCCACTTAGATTTCCCCCCCCCCCCCCCCCCCGCGGGGAGGCCCGGGATTTATAAGTAGATCTTTTGCTCCCACCTGCCCGCCATCGGTGGGATGTCTGAAATGGAATGTCATTCTCGACGTGCCAGGCTGACATCTCTTTCCTTGTTCCTGCCTTCTGTCCCGCTTTCTTTCCTCTCTTCTTCTTGGCGTGTTAACGTATCTTACCGTGTTTGACACAATATGGCCGTGATCGTGCTGATATGCTGTTAAACCCCAGCACAAACAAACAAACAAAACCATTCAGAGAACTGATAGTGTTTCTCTATGTAGTTTGTTCATGCTCAGTGCTTGTCCTTTACAAGTACATTACATTGGGAGGAGAGAGAGAGAGAGAGAGAGAGAGAGAGAGAGAGAGAGAGAGAGAGAGAGAGAGAGAGAGAGAGAAGATTGTTTAAAAAAAAAAAAAAGAACACGTCCGAACAAGCCGACGAGCTGTGGTAGATTTAAAGCCCCACGTGCTGAAGTGTGATGTGGGTAAATCATTGGGTGTCGAGGCTCCACTCCACCTGCCATACTTATGTATTACCTCATGTTTTAACGTTACCTTGTGAACATGTGCGGTGTCTAGCACTGCCTCATCGCCTGGCACCTCAGGCAGAAATTTGGCACCTCGGACAGTAAAACAGAAATATGGCACTTGTTCATGCACTCAGTTTAGGTCATTTAGACCCAGAAAGTGGTGACACGAAGCGGGAACAGTTGACCGCCTTAATCCCATTTGACCAGTTTAACCCATTCACTGTGAAGCTCTATGCGAGTTCTGACCATTATGCTTGTCCAATTGCTGTGACCTCTGTCAGCTACCAGCAGCCTGGGATTCTCACCAATGTCCGTCGTGTTTCAGCAGTGTCGTAGATCCGAAACTCTGGTACCCCGATCTGAATAGTTGGACCGATTTTCGGAAAGTTCCAGTAGTCGGAGTCCACTTTAGGCATTGTTATCGGGCTTTGAGATAGGGATGTCAAACTTTCTACTTTAGTAGGAAAATATACTTTTTGGCTTTAGTCAAATTACTTTCTGTTTCATCCCCCCCACGCCCCCCCCCCCACACCCCTTTTGAACAACAAAAATATTGTCATTTTTATATCTTGCTGTAACAGTTTCTCGCGTGGTAATTTCATGAAAACGGTTTGACAAGATGTGTCTGCTGAAGTTGACAAAATGTCGTTTTCATCCTCGATTTAATTGCATTCGTGTTTCTCCACTTTTTCCACAATGTTGGTAGACAGCCTATGACATTATTTCATTTTGTCTGAGAGCTACAGTATTTTCACCGTATGTTCGAAGAAAGATTGCAAAACTAAGATGAGATGCAACATGCATGATGGAATCAAACCATCGCGGCCGTGGAAATCACCACTTGAAGATTTAATGCAGTCTTTCCCCGTCGGCCATTTTCTTACTAAATTCAGCTGCCGAAGCAGGTCACTCCCATTGTTTAATATTGCTCTAGGTAGAGCAAAGATTTATTCACCAGCAGAGAGAGAAAGGAATGGGCTATCATGTGATACTATTAATAACTATTCACTGAAATAGCTTGACCCATTCCTGATTTCATCGTATCACGCTTCAAATGCCGCTTTTCAGAACAAAGAAGGTATTGTCGAACTTTGCGAGCACTCTGTTAAGAGTTAATCTGACTTTCTGACCCCTTCCCTTGATCAGCTGCGTCCTGTGTCACAATGCCAGGAGATTGAATAAGTGGACGCCTTATCTGTTGAGTGTGCTAGTACTGGCTGCAAGACTCTCGCCAGCTCCTCGGTTAAGGGGAAAGTCCAACTGGTTTTTTTCAAGGTCTCGCTGCTTATAGTAGGGGCTTACATAAGGCTAATGGTATGTAGGCGGCGAGGCGAGAACTCACGCAGTTGGTACGTGCTATTGTAAGAACGGAAGGGAACAAGCAAGGAGCTTATTCTTTTTATACTGGAGTGCGGACTCATGATGCGGATTTAACAAAACACTTTGTCTCGCGTACAACACTGGACGCCATGGCCCTGGAGGCGTTGCTATTTTGCAATGCTTGGGTTCCTGTACCACGCACGGAGTAAGTCACTATTCTAATCTAGTAAATACAGTGTATTTTCTTGTAAACAAACTGATGTATCTTTTTTTTAAATCAAGAGCTATAGGAAGGACAGAATACAACAGACTTGCAATCGTGAGATAATGACAGTGTGAATTTCGTTCATGAACACTCGATAAGATAACAACGGCGGCGTTAACTAGGTGTCTTGCCTCTACTGGCATGGCTCCACTCTCGGCACGCATGACATCTCGAGTTCGCTCTCCAGTATAATAGTATAAGCTCCTTGGGAACAAGCGAATAAGTACCAGTTGATACTCATGTTGTCCCTGTGCACGTGCTATTTTGTGGTCGCCAAATCTCAACTTTGAGCCATACATTTCGCTGCTAGATCTGTCTACTTTTGGCAAGTTGTCGATGTAGCGGAGATTGACCTGAGGTATTGGAAAAGATGTACCTACCTCACTGAATCTTAGAAAGGACAGAATTCAAGAGTCATTTAGTTGATTTAGTAAGCTGTCCTTATAACTCTGAGATTGTGCATCTGTACCAGCAGCACAGTCTGCATGGGAATGTTTTATCCAGCATTGGGTCTTTTTGTGAGGGGAATATTCTATCTTAACTCATTCTACGCCGGGAATGTTCTATTTTAATTCCTTCTGCATGGACATACTTCTGTCTTTGTTTACTCGGTTAAAGAATGTTTCATCACAATTCCATTTTTTTTTTAGAATATTCCATCTTGGTTCTTTTCGCCTGTAAGTTCGGCTGTCATTTGATTACAGAAATGACCTCAGTTTTGTGACGATTTCTGGATAGTAGACACTCGAGACAGGCAGGCTGTTAATCTTGATAAACCAACTTTAGGTCTTATCAGTGCACAAGGCTGGCTGCTATTCTTAGGCTCAGCCTAGTTGTCGGGCTCCTGCATCTAGGTCAGTGGGTCATTCAGATTTGCTAGTACAGGACCAGTAACATGTCCTCTCGCTGTCGCGTTGACGGTGAAATTTTGACAGATATCCACCCCGCAGAGGACCAGAATGGTCAAATTTATGGACACTCATATCGTTCGTCTCGGCACTGTTTCTAAATTTTACTGCCAGTCAGGATGATGATGAACATGATTCATAATTGGCAACATCGTAACATCCAGCGGAGCGCAGATTCGTAACAAAGGGTCTCCAAGCTCATCCTACGTTCCTCGGCGGTGGTTGGGGTATATAAGTAGGTTATTTACTCCCACCTGCAGGCAGTGAAAGCCTGCCGTCGAGTTGTTGGAATGTCTCCCATAGAATGCCATCGTCGACGTTTCAGAAGCGATATCTATTTTCTCTCTTCTTGCTCCAGTCTTCTGTCCCGCTTTCTTTCCTGCCTTCTTCTTGACGTGTAGACGTATCTTACCGTATTTGGCACAATATAGCCGTAATCGTGCTGATCTGCCGTTAAACCCCCAACACAAACAAACAAACAAGCTTGTCCTACGCTTTCTTGTCACACTTGATCCTTCTTTATCCCAGCTTCAATGTTAGAAATTGAAATATTCCCTGGCCAGCGTTTAGGTCTTGCTCTTTCTGGATTCCATGCTTAAATTTCGTTGACAATATGCAGTTCTAAGAATGTGCCCAATTTATCTTGTTTTTTTTTTGGTAGTTTGTTTTCAGTTGATTTCTGATTTATTGCCCCGAAGAAGTCCTCGTTATAGCCTCCCACAAGCCCATTAAAAAAAAAAAAAAAAAACTTAAAAAAGAAATAAATAAATTGAAAGAATTTAAGAAAAATATTATTTATTCATACGTTTGTGCTTTTGTTGTAGTTGAATAACCCTTGTAAGTCTGAGAAATTTGACACTGTAATTAACTCTTAGAATCGCAGTATTTAAGAAAGTAATGGCTTTGCCGCTATCTGAAGTTTGCTGAAAACAGCAGATTCTGATGTCGTCAGAGAGGAAATTCTTTCCCAAGAAGGCTAAAACAAAAAATGTGAGTAACCTGGAGATGCATTCCCATCCACGTGGATCTTCATAATTCGCAGATTATCTGCCCCTTCCAAAAGAGGGATTTGTGTAAAGGGAGATCATTTTAACCAGACTTTTACTTCCCTTTACTAAACGAAAGTGTTGAGCAAGCAGTGTAAAGAAGAAGAAAAAAATCCTTTTACAGCTTGACATTCGAACAACCGATCGCCAAAAACTTTGATAAAATTATAACAATAAGAAGAAAACATTCTCTTTACATCATATATATGTTTCACGTGAATTTTTTAATTAACATTATTATTATTATTATTATCTCATTAAGCTGTTTGTGCAATCCTTCTTTTGTCTGGTAAAGGGAAGTAATAGGACTGAGCACAACCATCTCCTATTACGAATATAAGACAGCAGCCAGAATGTGATAGATTTGGAGGAGAATGACTCAGGGCATGGGAGAGAGGGTGGGGAGAAGTAGGCGCAGGCTGAAACTATCCGTCCTCCCATCATAATGATTGTCTGGTTCACGTGAAAAATGTGTGATGGCAGTAGTTTTTGCTGTCGGCCGGCAGGGAAGAAAGGAGGAAGGGGGGATGAAATCACTCCACAGTAAGACAGAAAATTGATCTCACTCTTTGTGACAGATTTAGGTGGCTCTGGAGAGAGAGAGAGAGAGAGAGAGGGAGAGGGGGAGAAAGAGAGTGTGAGTATGGATAGACAGACGGGTGCATTGATGGGTGGACGATGGATAGGTAGAAGGTGAGAGAAATAAAGAAAGAGCAAAACATTTGATAGAGAGAAAGAGAGAGAGGGAGGGTGCTATCGTTCGATAGAGAGAGAGAGAGAAAGAGAGAGAGAGGGAGAGAGAGAGAGAAGGAGGAGGAGGAGAGTAGAGCAGCAGCTGTGACCAGTTCGGATATCTGCTTGCCCTACTTTTGCAATAAAGCAATTCTCAATTATCAGGTCGCCAGTACAGTTATGTCATGTCCCCTCTATTAGTTCCTGTCTCTCTCTGTGATCGCCAGCACTGCAGGGGCGGCAACAGCTTGGATCCTGAATGGGGAAGGGAGGGGGGGGGGCGGTCGCAGACGTCAAGGGGTAACATCTTTCTTCTCCTCTCTCCCATCTGCTAATAAAAATCTTCTGTTTTCTCTCCATTTTGAAGGATGTACATGACTGTATGGACAAAAACGCAGTCGTTTTTGATATAATCTGTGTATGTTCCGTTTTTGTTGTCGTGTGTATAGTGGGGGGGGGGGGGGGTTGTTTGTTTGTTTTTCTTCAGCCTTTCCGTCCAAAGTAGGATTATCTCAGCTGCCTGTTTTTTTTTTTTTTTCAGAATTTTATTGTGGGTAGAAATTTGGAATTTGGAAGTTTTGCCCGGACAGCGGCACTCCGCCCACTTTTCATCGATTTTAAACTACCAGGGGTTCTTTAACATGCGTAACGTTCTCGCAGGACCTCCGAAATATTCATCCTTGTCCGAGAAGGCTAGACGTCGGGCTTCCTTACCCAGAGGAAACCAGGGGATCGTGAGACACTGAAAAAAATGCGGGTTTTCGATCTTCGTGTCTTCTCATCCCCCCATGCAAGATCACAGTCACAAACTCACCGACGTGAGTTGTTTTCATCATGAAGCAGACGCCAAACCACATAGCCACGGTGAATCGCTTTGAGCTGATAAGGCTAGATGACAGGCTATATATAGAGAGATAGATAGACCGTTCAAGGCCGCAATCTTACGTAAAACTGGTATGCAAAGATAATAGTGGTCAATAGGATTACAATTCTAATGAAATGTCTGTGGAGTGAAGTAAGTATTGCTCACACGAGTGCCTGAAGTGGGCGCCCTCTTAAGTGAGAGTTGTGATGTAGTGTTTGTTCCGGGCTTCCGAGAGGGCTCGCTGAGCTAACAGGACACTTGACTCACTTTGTGGTCAAGCTGGGAGAGTGTTTTGCTTTGCTTTTGTTGGGATTTAACGGCACATCAGTTCGATGGCGGCTCTATTGTGTCAGAGAGAGGGTGAACAGGCAAATGGGAAAGATGCCGGAGAGAAAGGATTGAGGGAGAGGGGGAGTTAGAAAAAGAAAATGAGAGAGAAAGTGAGAGAGAGAGAGAGAGAGAGAGAGAGAGCTCACAGGAGTGGGAACTGTAGTAAGCGTTGGCTCTAGTATAATAGTGTGCAGAGAGGAAAGACTTGATCAAGATAGGTCGCCCACCTGTACCGTACGTGAGGCATGGACTTAACTCCCTTCTCCCATTACAGGAGGTTGAAAAGCTTATAAAAACCATAACCTCCTCCCACTCCACCCCTCCTTTCCCTTTCTCTCTTTCTCTTTCTCCCACTCGCGAGGAATTTCACCCCTCTGTCACCCCCGCCCGGAGGGGGGGGGGGTATATCTTTGCTCCCACCTGCAGGCAGTGAAAGGCTGCATTCGGTGGAATGTCTCCCATAGAATGCCACCCTCGATGTTCCAGAGGTGACATCTCTTCTCTCCCTCTCTCTCTCCTTGCTCCTGTCCTCTGTCCCGCTTTCTTTCCTCTCTTCTCCTTAACGTGAAAACACATCTTTCAGTGTTTGGCACAATGTAGCCGTGATCGTGCTGATATGCCGCTAATTCCCATCACAAACAAACAGCCTCCTGCTCTCTGTCTGTCCCTTCACTCCTCCCCCCACCCTTTCTGGTCATCTTCTCCTCATCTCCATCGCTCACTCACAATAATAATTGCTCCTTGTTATTGATAGACAGACAGACAGACAGACAGACAGACAGATAGATAGATAGATAGATAGATAGATAGATAGATAGATAGA
>JBCAUA010033436.1:0-12227 GCA_038406235.1 Peronia verruculata | reverse complement strand
CCAACCCGTACGCGGTTTTAGCGGCCCATTTTCTGCTCCTAAATAACACATTTTATCATGAATCATTTCAAGGAATTAAAAAAAAAAAAAAAAAGATTGTTTTCTTTATCAAAATGGTTTCCACTTACGTAGAAAATATGAACGGATGTCGTGGAATGAACAAGAATCCGTTGAGTCTAACAGAATGAGCCTGGCGAATTGTGAAACAGAATAAGTTACAAATCCAAGTCCGCACCACAAGTATGGAGTCCAGCACTCCGGGACGTCGATGAGATATTCATCTTTTTAACAAGTTGCAGGCTAAGGTAGCACAAAGTATGTCAATCCTTTTCACTGATTTATTATGGAGTTCAATATCTGAAACATCAGGCTGCATTGTTGGTCCTGTGTCGGTAACACTGGCCAATTTCATACCTGCTTATAGACTAGGTGTGTCAAACTGGGATAGTGCCTGGGAAGGGAAGGGTGGGCGCTACATGTTTGATGTAGCTGAGTCAGTAGCTCTACTTTGTGTTCTGATTTCTTTTGCTGTTGTTTAGAAACAATTTTGTATCCGGCATATGGAATAGCACTGGTTTGTCAAAGGATGCAGCAGTAGGCCTATATATAACAGTAACAACGATAACAACAGTAAACAGATTAACTAATAAATGAATAAGTAAATAACATAGAGTGCACTTCGATCTCTGCAAACAAGTTGTGTACTAGCTTACGAATAATCATTTTGCTGCCACAGGAGAGAGCAAGTATTACATTCTGCCAAATAATCATCAGAAAGTTACATTCCATTCTCGGAAAACAGCACCTGTATCCGGCCTACGCATTAACACTTCAGTGGTCAAATGAGAAACCGGTACACAATGGTCAACTGCATTGCACCTTGTCCCCTGCCAGCAATCTCTGTATCCGACCTTCCAGTTAACACTTGTGGTCAAAGAAAAGTATCTCATTGGCCAACGATTATCAGCAGTGTTTTATTCCATAACGGCTCAAAGAGTTAACATTTAGCCATTCAAAAGAGAAGGGAGGCAGATTACCAAATAATCAGAAGTTTCACTTCGTTCCTCGCAACAACGTTTTGTATCCCACTTAGTTAACACTTTGCGATTAACAACAGAGAAAGCCGGAAAATGTCCAATGAGAAACACCGTGTTCACGAAATCAGAGTTCTTCTGTTGAGCAGTAAGCTATAACTAACAAAACTCCTTTCCAGACAGAGTATTTGAACAAAATTGATTAGTTTACAGTCACGGGATTTGGTTGCTGAAAGTGCGTACCTATTGTGACCAAAGCAATCACGGAATAAACAGATCCCTTAGAACTAAAGCAGATAAAGGGCCTTTTGTTATAGTAAGGTGAGGTTGGCCTGAACCTCTGACAGAAACATCCGCACATGTACAGTGCTTGCGTCACACAATGCGCCTCTCCTATCATGGGTATGCATTTGTCAAGCTGGGATTTACACTGTCTTTTTTCATCATCCCCCCCCCCTCCCCACGATCCCATCAAGCTTCCTTCCCTTCCCAATTTCTCAATCCATTAATTTAGTATTGGGATCCGGGTAAATTTTCGCTACTCGGGTAATACCAGGGTAATGACAAAAATCCCCGGGTACCCAACATTTCATGTATCTTTTCTTTAAACTCCTGGCACGAAAGAGTTGGCAGTTGGCAGCACTGAACTTTCTCTGAGTTAATTGCCTGTTTCAGTTTCCGTCAGTAAGAGCAAAGTGAGACATAGGCCTAGATAGATGAAGTACAAATAAAATATAAACATTGTGAAATGGTAATTAATTATAACCGGCGTGGATTATACAAGACTATTTAGACAAAGAAGATTATTTAGATTAAAGAAGATGCATTTAATTAAGGTCAGTTGTTCCAAACTGAAAAACCGGGTACCCGACACCAATGTCCGGATACCCGGTTTTGAGCAGTTTACCCGGGTACCCGGGTAACTATCCGGGTACCAGCCCAGCTCTAGAAACCATGTCACACATATTATCATTATGTACTCTCCCGCGGGGCCCCGGGATATGTAGGTGGGTTCGCTGTTTCCACCTGCAGGCGTTGAAAGCCCGCCATCGTTGGGATGTCTCTCATAGAATGCCACCTTCGACGTTCCAGGGGTGACGTCTCTTCTCTCTCTCCCCCCCCCCCCTGTCTTCTGTCCCACTCTCTTTCCTCTCTTCTTATCTTCTTGACGTGCATTACCGTGCTTGACACAACAGTATAGACGTGATCGTGCTGATGTGACGTTATACCCCAACACAAACAAACAAACAAACAAACACATATGTACAGCCTTATACTGAAACTTTCAGAGGTGTAAACAACAAAGAAGAAAACCGCCCAGCCCGGATATCGCTGACAATGACAGGCTAGAGAAGAAATGAGCCGAGTTATTCACCCGCAGAGGATGAAAGGAGTAAAGAGACCGAAACAACACAGTCAGATTCTTGGTGACAAAGTGGGTTTCCGGGACGAGACATCCGTCAGTTGTAAGGCCACCAAAAAATGACAATAGTTATAATATTCATAAAAGCAAAAACAATATCTGCAGTAGCAGTAGGTGTAGTGACAGTAGGAGTAAAAGTGGTAATAGCAGTAGTAGTAATAGTAGTAGTAGTGGTAGTAGTAGTAGTAGTGGTAGTAGCAGTAGCAGTAGTAACAATGGCAGTAACAGTAATAGTAGTAACAGTGGTAGTAGTAGTAGCAGTAGCAGTAGTACTAGTAATAGTAGTAATACTGGATAGTAGTATCTAGTAGTAGTAGTAGAGAGGTAGTAGCAGCAGTAGTAGCAATAATAGTAGTAGTAGTAGTAATAGCGGTAGTAGTAATAGTGGTAGTAGTAATAGTAGTAGTAGTAATAATAGTAGTAGTAATAGTGGTAGTAGTAATAGTGGTAGTAGTAATAGTGGTAGTAGTAATAGTGGTAGTAGTAATAGTGGTAGTAGTAATAGTAGTAGTAGTAATAGTGGTAGTAGTAATAGTGGTAGTAGTAATGGTAGTAGTAGTGATACTAGTAGTAGCAGTAGCAGCGGTAGTGGTGGTAGACTGGCAGGGGTAAATACTAGCACTAATGTGTAGAAAAGATTGAGAAAAAATTCCTGTCACAGATATCCATATTGGCGGTAAAGACTTGATATCATTTCAATGCTGAAAACCACTTGCATTATAACAGGGCAGGATATTCCTTGTCAATAATCGATTCCAGATGACATCTTCCTTTTAATCCGGTGGCTCGCTCGGTCAGGGCAATCTTTGTGCGCCAAAACTGCAAGCAGTCTTAATCTGGAACAGCTGTGACAGGCCAAGCCTCTTGTTTATTGAGAACAGCACAAAGTTAACCCTATACAATCCGGCACACATGTATAAGAGATAAGAAACAGCTTCACAAGACTGGAGAAAAGAAACAAAAAAAATCAGAGACATTCTCTATGAAATAAGCAGTCTCTTAACATTTTTTTATACTAAGAACAAAACTAAAAGTTTACAAAATTTGCAAATGCCCCGAAAGAAAGGACACTTTTTCTTTCATAGATCTCCATAATTATTTGTCTTTCCTGTTCGAGTGTTCTTCCAGGGTCGTATCCACTTAACCCTTAACGACGCAATTCCTAGTTGAAGTTCACAAACATAATGAACAGTCTATGGAAATGTCTCTATATCTTGGCAGCGAAAGTGTTAACGCTGAGCTCGTGTGCAGTGGTTCGAGCAAACCCCAGAGTAGGCTGTTGGGCTCTACGTGTGGTTTCCACTCACGAACATCATACCATTGTGTCTCTTTTTCTTAAGTCTTTCAATCCCGAGATAGTGGGATTATCTCGGCTTTACGCGGCCGCCTGATTTTGGTAAGAACTTCTGTGAGTAGGAATGTAGAATTTGGAAATTTTACCCGGACAGCGGCACTCCGGCCTACTCTTTCATCGATTTTGAACTGCCAAGGATTCTTTAACGTGCGTAACGTACACATGGGACCTTCGAAATATATTCGTCCCTATCCGAGAAGGCTAGACATCAGGTTTCCCTACCCACAGGAAGCCAGGGGACCGTTGAGTCACTGAAAATAACGCAGGTTTCTTTCTTTGTGTCTTTCCATCCCCTCGTGCAGGATCCGCGAGTCGATCTCTGCCTCATCGCCCTGAGTTGTTTTCTCCATGAGCTGACGCCAAACCACATAGCCACTGCGGCCCCATCAGCATACCATTTACTTGCTTCTAACGGCTGTGGCGGGATCTTTAGGGCTACATATTGGAGTTTCTACGTTAAAAATGCACACGATACGCCAATTAATCATCTGCTTTTTGTTTGTTATTGTTTTTGCTATAGATCCTCATCAAATTAGCTCATTATCAAACAAGTCTAAGCCGCTTTTTCCTAAGTCCTGTATTTAAATTAATCCTTTGTGTAAATCTCATGGTAATTGATCTTTCTTACAAACACAAATCAATATTTATTTTATATTTTACACTTCATATTATACAGAACTGGCATTTTCCTTCTCTCTCTCCATCTCTTCTTTTACTATTCGTTCTTTTTCACTTACTTCTCCCTTTTTCTATTTGCTTATTTCTTCTGTCTTCTTTCTTTTCTTTGTTTTATTTCTTTTCTTGTCTTTTTTTTTTCCTTCTTTCCTCCCTTTTTCTTCCTTCTTCCCTATTTCCTTCTTTCTTCCCTAATTTTTAGATCTTTCCTTTCTCCCTTCTTTCGATCCCTTTTTTTATTTTTACGCCCCCCCCTCCCCCCTTTTTTTTAGACGCTCCTTATTTTTGACCGGTGTTAATGTGCTAAAAACTATATTTGAAAAATTCATATTTTGCTTTTGGGTGCAGTTAATAAAGGACTGAATTACATATATGGCGTCTTACTGTTTCAGGCTGGCTGCTGTCTCAAACATAAACAAACAAACAAACAAACAAACAAACAAACGAGACAGAGAGAGAGAGAGAGAGAGAGTGAGTGAGTGAGTGAGGGAGAGAGACACACACACACACACACAGATTTGTTACTGGCATTTTATTTATACATATATTTATTTATTTACTGCTGTATTTTTTATTCACATAATTTACTTATTTATTTATGTATTATCTATTTATTTACTTATGTCTTCATTTACTTATGTATGTGTTGTTTTTTTTTCTTTCATGTCTCCGTGCAAAAGACCCAAGGCCAAGTGTCTGAGATTACAATGTTAACTAACATTTAGCAGTGTCCGGCTGGGCGGAATCCTTGCATAGTTTTCTGTAAGACAGAAAGATTGATGGACAAACTGACAAGACAGACAGACAGACAGACAGACAGATAGAAAGACAGACAGAAAGACAGACACTCAGGCATCGCAGGCAGGCGGGGTGACAGGCAAACAGACGTATAGCACAGGGAGATAACACAATCCCACAGACAGGGACAGACAAAGAGAGGTTCCTATTTTGTTCCTCCCTCCCTCCCCTCCTCATTTTTAGAACTAATTTTACATTGACAGCAAGTCTGTTGCCTCCATTGTTGCTGAAACTTTACGAGCGCCTAAAATATTATACTTCAGCTAACACAGTCTTAGATCGTTACTCTAATGACATCTTAAGTGAAGAGGCTGATATCAAACTCTGAGGGAGGGAGCCGGCCTGAAGGGGGAGGGGTGCGTTCCTTAAATCTGAATCTACAAACAAACAGGTCACAGATGTGTCCAAGCCTTGAGCGTCCCGGATACGTTCGTAAATCACACGGGAGGATTGGTTTTCCTGACATGAGAAGGCCTGACGATAGGTCGACAGATTCTGATGGCTCCTTGAGCAGATTTTGGTCTGAATGTCTGTAACTGTGCTCACGCCATAGTCGTCAACGTTTCATTGGTTTAACCTTGTCAGATATCACATGATCAAAGGGGAACTCCCCTCATTTCGTGGCCCCGGTCTGTTTCTACTACGAAAGTCGCGAGAATGGTACAAATCGAGTTCTGCAATCATGATTTTGCATGCTAATTTAAGTCTGCTAGAATGTACCACACCCTGCCTAACTCTACGCTAACTCTATCCCTAACTTTTACCTAAACCTAACCTAAATTTAAACCTAACCCTAAAGCAAACAGCATAACACCAATAACTAATCAAACAAAAGAAGTTTCTTTGAAACCCCCAGGCAACAAGAAGACAGTCCATAAATCACACTGACAGTACTTAATCTACATCATTTAATTGGAATACAGTAATCGTTATGTCATGTTCGCGACTTCCGTGGTAGATAAAACAGACCGGGACCATCAAACCAGTGGAGAGTCGAGAGCGCGTGCGGCCGGCGTCTTTGCTGTCCATCACTCTGTACTGGGAACAATTCATATAGTGTGAGTTACTAGTACAAAGTTTCTTATTGTAACAGTGATACTGGATTCCACAAAGAATACAAACGCTCTGTCACTATCTCTGAATGAAACATTTCTTACATTCTCTTAACCCTAAAAGTGTCAAGGTCCCGGACTGTGTCGAAGACTTGGTCATCACACTTTGCATTCAATTTCCTTTTCAAATAACATAGTTTTGTGTACAGGACGCACAATTCTATCGTATTCTGACACTGTCTGTCGTATTACTTTAACTCTTTTAATGTGATATGCTGTTATATCATCCTGTCATTCTTGCACTTTCTAGCAACACTTCCAGGGTTAAATGAAATAAATACTAGTGTGTCCCATATGCTGTGAATGATCGAGCATTCACCAATCACAGAGTGATCATACAGAAACTCATAGCGGACCAGTTAACTCGACTGGGACAAATGGACAAAGTGATACAAACAAATGATAGTTCTAACTCCAGTCCTACACATCATGCATAACCACACGCCACTAGTCCAACATTCCACTAGATTATTATGGACACAGGCACGTGACAGCTCTTTCTCTTAAATAAGATCTACGTTGAACACAAATAATCACAATAATCTGATTATTGGCATTTCTCTATGGGAAGCAACTCTTGGCCGGCAAGGGAAACAAGTAGGTCCTATAACGGTTAGGAAAAGCTGCAAACAATGGTTGAAATCAATGTACGGAGATCAGAGTACCTGAGACTGACTTCCTACGAACCAGAACGTCAATCAAATTAAGAGCAGATTGCATCAGGTACAATCTTTCCCATTTTTGCAGAATCAGATTGGGTCTATTATTATCTAAAAGCCCAGTAAAAGCGGAGGGAAAAACCAGTTGGGAAAGCGTATATTATACAGAAACGCTCACTCCAAACTGGTCTAACGTGAAACGAACAAGCTGAGTACATAGATCATATTTCCCCATTTTTAAACAACCAGTGTTTGAATAAGAGATTTGACGAGCTGTTAGGCCCGACGTTATGGGGTCAGAGTCTAGCCAGCAAACATGGAAATATCAACAACCACCCCGCCCTGGTCACTCCCATCTTCCACTCCGTCCCTGGTCACACCCACCTTTCACTCCGCCCCTGGTCACACCCACCTTTCACTCCGCCCCTGGTCACACCCACCTTTCACTAGGCTGTTGACAGACGATTCACTGATACACTTATGGGTGAAATCCCTTTCTGAGCTTGAGCCCTACATAACTCTAGGGCGCTTAATGGCTTAGTGGGCGAGGCTAGTGCTATTTCATCATCAGATCACGAAAATTATTTCTCTTAACCCGTAATCACGGACAATACTTGGCCTGATCTACGCCATCACTGTACTTACCAAGTATATCTTTGGGACCATCATTTTTTTTATTTATTTATTTATTATTATTATTATTATTATTTTAGTCTTCTCACACACCAACAACGACAACAACAACAGTATTAATAATAATAATAATAACAAAATATTAAATAAAAGAAAGTAAACTGTAAAACACACACACACACACACACACACACACACACACAAACAACAATAAAACAAAACAACCACTTACTTTAAGTCCTTGACGGCTACTTTCAACACAAGCTAGCGGCTACTATCAACAATTCCATATGTAACTTAAGAATCCCTTCTCAGGCACGGGCGGTAACTTCTGAAATATCTTTTTCCATTTCTCAATACAAGATCTGAGATAATGTTATTGTTAACACTTCGTTCTAACCTATAAGGCAGAACTCCCCACACACTAAGCTATTTTAAGTCGTCACGTCATTCCACAGGTCAAAGATCCCAAACACTTCTGCCGCAGTGACAACCGGGTTGGGTGCAGTCTAGCCGCGACACTACCGAAGCGCCATATCAGAACTTCTTATGTGATATCTGATCCACAGCCTTGCCATTTCTCTGTGGAGTGCAGTTCGTTCCTAGGCCTACATAGTAGTCTGCTATATCTGTAAATTTACAATGCTGGCCCTATACAAAAAAGAAAGTGGATTCGCTGACTGCAGGGCGCTCTACAATGGATAATTTCACTGTCCTTTTCACGTTCGCGGCGTTTGTGGGTCCACTGCTGTCGTGTGAGTGTTAACCTGGTTAATCTCTGTATAACTCTGGAGATTTGTTAGTGTTAACCTGGTTTATCTCTGTATAACTCTGGAGATTTGTTAGTGTTAACCTGGTTAATCTCTGTATAACTCTGGAGATTTACGAAATAAGTATCCACAATAATGAGGAATGGATAAAGAAGAGCTAGTAAATAGTCAAGATCAGGACCCAAGAAAACTGGCGATTGTTTTAATATTATTTCCTCTATGTGTTGGTAGGCAGAGATGGCACTAGACTGTGCAAACGATGATTTGTACTTCTAGTGCCGTGCTTTTTTTCCTTCTTAGATATACTCTACTCATATGAATAGCAGATACGCTCGTACATCAGGCTTAACAGTTATCTTAACATATTTTTATGTAATGTAGGCGGTTAAAGAGATCATCACAACATAGTCTTTCCACAGTATTGATGTGACATAAAAACGATGACCCAAACCCGGTTCTCCCAGTCTCTCTCTGTCACACATCATTCTGACTCACCTTTGCCCGTGTTTGCTGTTCCTAGTACATCGTTTGGAACTCAGATTCTCTGTTCACGCAAGTCAAGACTTTCCGGGAAATCATCAAAGAAACCATGTTAAGAAAGAAAGAAAGAAAGAAAGAAAGAAAGAAAAGAAAAGAAAGAAAGAAACAAAGAAAAGAAAGAAAGAAAGAAAGAAAGAAAGAAAGAAAGAAAGAAAGAAAGAATTATGGAAAAAGAAGTGACAGCCAATAAACCGCTGATGGGGAAAGGAGGTATGAGAACTGTTACAGAACTAGTTTATGTACGCCATGTTTTGTTTTGTGTGCTACATGGTTTGCTTTTTAATTTCGTCTGATCCCATCCAGTTGTGCAAAGAGGGCACACCCCGCCCATGGCACAGACCTGCCCTTTCAATCGGCACAAATAATCGTGCACGATAAGCCATGGCCGGGTCTGCTTGTTCCAGAACACATTGACCTGATAGTGACATCATTGTGACAGTTTGGGTCTGGTGAATGTCACGGTTCTACAACGCACACAAACCACTTTCTGGATTGCTTTATACCAGCACGATTACTTCCCTGTACCAGGCACTGCCGGGTATTGAAGGAACTGTGGAAGAAACAAACACTAAACCTGTTCTCAACAGATAAACGATTCAGCAAAATTAATGTTTTCCTAGGTTATTACCATATGAAGAAAACAGTTTCCGTATGCTCGTACAATGAAGTTTTGGGTATGTTTTTCTACTGTACATTTCAAACAAAGAGTGTAAAAGTCGTTTATTGCCTCTCTATGCTGCCTGAACAACATCCTTGTGCCTTGCAAAGGGAAATAACCAGGCTGGTCAAAAACTATCCCCATTCGGAAGGGAGGCATTCACTAGGCCTTTCACTGCCATGGTCTCCATGGGTCTGTTGATAGATACAAAGCTGTCAGAATGAACGAGGTATTTCCAGATCATTCCAAGCAATATCGACCCAGACATTTCAGATCGCATGCTGATTTGTAAGAAGCTGTTGACCAATGATGAACATTGAGACAAATCCATATCTTGTAAACACACCCATATGTGAGCAACAATTCCTGGGTCATGTGATCGACCTGGTACTAGCTCACCGGTACAGCTCTGACACTTTCTGGCCTGGATTTCCACACTGTCTGAGTTTTGATCCATTTGAACACAGAGGATGGGTGAGAGAGATAACACAGAGGATGGGTGAGAGAGATAACACAGAGGATGGGTGAGAGAGATAACACAGAGGATGGGTGAGAGATAACACAGAGGATGGGTGAGAGATAACACAGAGGATGGGTGAGATAGTCTATTGTACCCCTGTGAGGAGCGGGTGAAAACATTCATTTTGTTGTCTTGCAGATCTAGTACGTCTGTACAACTATCGCTTGTCTGTTATACAGAGTATACTTTGGTCGACCTGCAGAAAATCAACCATCCATATCACCAAATCATCCAATAACATCTCAGGTTTTTGTCTTCTTGCCGAGTTAACTGTCCACAGGGCATGGCCATATCCATATCTATATCCATATCCAATCCCAAACCTCCCAACCAGACAAAGGGCTGGCTACGGTAAGGAGACGCATTCACTTATTTATCTAGAACAGATTGACCTGACAGTGACCTAGTTCAGAGTGATATTTCCGCCACACTTGTCTGTTGAATCTTACGCTTCTGTAGCCCGCAGCGACCACCACTTGGAAGTTTTAACCCTATAAATGTCAACAGACACCGTTGCCGATGTTAGGGTGTCTATGCTAACGTTAATATTTATACTTCAAAATGATATTTTGAGCCTGAAGTAGACAACATAAAGAAATATAGCACTACGTTATAGGTCTTCTCCTCCCGACGTTTACTGCACATGCAGGATCCTAGGATTATCTAGCTTAGAGTGTTTGCCCAGATATCGTGAGAAGAGTTTGTCTGTGATGAAATTTGGATTTTGGAAATTTTGCACCGACATGGAATCTCCGCCTATTCTTCGTCCGATTTTAACCGCCAAGGATTCTTTACCACGTCTAACGGGACCTCAAACCAGAAAAAAAAAAAATCGCCCTTATCCGAGAAAGCTAGACGTCGCGCTTCTGCACCCAAAGAGTCAGGCGACCACTGAGTCACTGTCAAAAAAAGAAAGAAAATGAAAAGTAGGCAGGCTCTAATCTTTCCCATTCTGTGATACTTTTGTTGCCATTACTGTCACCGTTGTCCATAGGTCACAGTATGAAACAACCACCCGCAGGCGGTTGAAAAGCGTAAAGAGGGTGCTTTGTTTATGTTGGGTTGGGTTGGGGTTTAACAGCACATCAGGACGATCACGGTTATATTGTGCCAAACACGGTAAGATACATTTGCACGCCAAAAAGAAAAGGGGAAAGAGAGCGGGACAGAGGACATGGGTAAGGGGAGAAAAAAAGAGATGTCACCCATGGAACGTCGAGAATGGCATTCCACTGGAGACATCCTACCGATGCCGGGATTTCACCGCCTGCAGATGGGAGGAACGAACTTACTTACATACCACGGCGCCAAGCTGGGGCATAAAGAGAATGTAAGGCCATAATGTCCGCCATATTGGGACAGTGTTTGCTGCGTGGACCAGAGTGTCAGTGCAAAGAAAACAATGAGTGAGTCCTGGACCACAAACCGGCCTGCTGGTACTAAAGGGGTTAATCAACGTGCTGGTCAAGATCTAGCCAGGCCGGTGAAAGGTGTTTTCTCTCCTATCGGACAGATAATCTGTGGATAAAAGTGAGACAGTCATACGAGATGGCAGGCGGGCAGACAGGCCGTACCTTGGCTGACAGATTAGCCAGCCGGGCGGATGATCAGAGCTAAAAGCTACAGGGAGCTAGAAGATACAGAGAGAGAAGATACAGAGAGCTTAGAGATACAGAGAGCTAGGAGATAGAGAGAGCTTAGAGATACAGAGAGTTAGGAGATACAGAGAGCTAGAAGATACAGAGAGTTAGGGATACAGAGAGCTAGAGATACAGAGAGCTAGGGGAGAGAGAGAGTCGCAATCAGGCATGCGCAGTCTGGGTCGCGCGCTCCGCTAACTCTCCATCAACGAAGCGTTAACTCATTCAATTAGGTCCAGAGCAGCAGTACGACTGGGTCACTGGCGTGATCAGATGTCTCAATGATGAGAATTCGAAATGACCCTTTTCTATCGTACCTCATCGAAATCCTACTTGTCAGCCCCCCCCCCCCCCACCCACCCCCAGAAAAATAAAACAAACACCCTCCTCCCCAAAATTCCTTCCCCCACC
>JBCAUA010033425.1:0-12227 GCA_038406235.1 Peronia verruculata | reverse complement strand
ATGATTCTAAATATAGATGGACTGCTTGTTACCAAGTGTTGAACGGACGTGACGTAAACGCGTCAGTTGCGAATGTTAAACGGACGTGACGTAAGCGCGACAGTTGAGAAAGTGCGTCATCAAGTGAGGGAGCCTTGCACTGCACGTTGTAATTTGAGCTGCCTGTTTTTTTTAAAATAAAGTATCCCCTTCTTGTCAAGTTGGTGTTTGTCCCAGTCACTTTTCAACGAAGACTACCAACGCTTTTAAAGGGTTGACGACCAAAGAATCGGAGAACCCCATTGTGGCGTTGTGTTTCCCAGGTCCATCGTCACACACAACAATGACAAATACATGTCTATAGGTGATCCAATGGTAGCATAAAGCGACAGCACAAGAAAGCTGTCTGATATAAAGTAATAGATATTTAAGTCACTTTGGCGTTCATTCATAGCAGTTCTAGCTCACTTTTGCTCTCAGTAGCTTGGTCGCTGGTCAATGCCAAACTTGTTGAGTGGATCAAGTGGCCAGGAGAGTCTGCATTATTATTCAGTATGAAACAAACAGACTATACATGTATTTGATACTCTTCTCACGATCATCATTTCTTTTCTTGCGAGGACTGGAGTGGACCATGTGGCCCATTGATTTCTGTTCTTCTCCTCTGTTCAAGAGGATTTCATCTTTGGGCATGGAATTTCTCACTTTTCAATAAAGTATTCTTTACCTTTTGAAGAAGTGCTGTTAAGCTGCGCATACTCATTATGGCAGTAATTTGATGAAACTAGGGCTGATAAACCCCAAGTTTAAATGATACCGGAAGCCTTTGCAGAGACAGACTATCCTGCGACTAACAGTTCACAGCCACACAGTATACCATTGTTTACTTACTGAATAGGCCCACTCAAGGGTCCCCCTATACGTGCCCTTTGGGAAAAAAAAAACATGCCCAGTTTACGGTCAGTTACAGAAAACAACGGGATGACCAGAGTGGTCCAAATGATCTAGTCTCTTTAATGGTTAAAATCTCAGATTTACGGCTTCTAATTCGTATGTCAGTGGATTTACAATAACATTTCATCTGAGGCAAAAGCAAAAAGAAACCTGACACTGTGAATTGATGTTGCACTACCACTTTAAACAAGGATGTCAAGCTTCTAAATTTTTCCAACTTTTTGTTGAAAACAGTAAATTGATGTCCCTGATTAAAACTGATGGTACCAGAATATAATGAAGGCTGAGATGAATACTTTCATACATACATCTTTTTGTAAATATCCTCCTCAAATACATCGAAACTAGAAGAAATTTTGATTCATAGAATATTTCCCGTGGGTAAGTGATCATATAACACAATAGTGTTATATTATTTTTGACCACGGTTGTGGACAGCTGAGATAACCACCACTACAGGGGGTTGAAAAGTTTATAAAAACCATAACCATAGAATATTTCCTATTTTGCCCTCCCTGTCACAGAATTCTTGAATTTTTTAAAATTAATATTTATGTACATTGTAATTACTTTTATTAAGCCAAGCTCTGAAAGTTTTATTGATTTTTTATATTCACTTCATTTTGTGATGATTTTGAAATTCACCTCATCACTCATTTGTCCTAAATTCTTATTCTGTAGGATTTTATTGTTATTACAACCACTTGGCAATTCACTGTAGCAAGACAAAATTTCCATTATTTTAAACTTCCATTAATTGTGTTGATGGTCACACTGCTCCATCACTGCATAGATCAAATGTTATAAATAACTATGTAAATAATTTCCCTTTTGAGGTCCAGAAGAGCATCTCCTTTCCTGTTTAGAGACCAATGCCGAAGAGACATGGCCTGCCTCAGAAATTGCACTTGTATGTGCAGAAATGCTGTTTAGATTTTTCCAAATAAGGCATCATATTAAATAGATTATGCTTGAAAAAAGAAATACATATACATGTAAATCTTACACTCTAGAATAATTGTGGACTTTTCTTTTGAAATTTCATCCTTAACTTTCACTTTTCTTTGCAAGAAAGTACATGCAACAAGTCATTAGGTTGAGGTTGAAAAAAAATTTTTTTTTTTCCTCAGGTTCCCAAATGTCCAAGCTGTGGGGGCATTCTCAAACCTGAAATAACTTTCTTTGGAGATAATGTCCCAAAAAGTACTGTCCATTTTTTATTAGAAAAGATGTTCCACTCAGATGCAGTGCTGGTCATTGGATCATCTCTAGAGGTCAGTATACATTGCTGTCTAGATAGCCTAAGTTAACCTGACAGGTTGTACAAAAATTTCATTAAGTAAATTTCATCAGCATACGTGTATTCAGTCCAGTTAAGGTCATTAGCCAGATCTGGGTTATGTGTTCTGTCATCTTTGTAGTCTTTTTTTTTTTTTTTTGGTGCAAAATCTTTAACGGTAGGTTTTATTTTCAGCATCAGACCTGTCAGATTCAAGATGTTTCCTTCATTGCAAAAATCTGTGTAGAGTATAAAATAAAAATGAAAGACAGATTTCATAGCAAACATATTTAAAAAAAAAAGAGAAAGAAAGAAAGAAAGAAAGAAAGAAAGAAAGAAATCTTAGAATATTTTGTGGGAGTGTCTGTTGTTTTCATTAAAAAAAAAAATTTTAAAAATTGCTTAACGAAGTCAACAGTGCCAGAACACACAATACTGTCACATTTACTCTCAAGATGCGTTTAATGACTACTAAATGGATTGACTGGTCTTACAGCACAACACATCCAGTCTGTGTAATCCTAGGTGACAAGCTCCACATTGATTAAGTGGTCTTTTGTATGTGAAGATTTCTTGTCTGACGAGCCGCCCTCTTCTTACAGTGTCAGATTTATGACCAGGTGTCATGATCTCTGTTTTCAAGCATCAGAGTGATCTCCTGTAGTTACTCATCTCCTAGGTGCCCCAAACATCTTTTTTTTTTTTTTTACTTAAAAAATGGGACCCCAGTATTTGTTTGAGCAGAGTGCCAACCAATCATGGGTCTAGCTATGAGGGCAGTATAATGTACAGTGTACTTATTTCTTGAGAGTAACTTTAAGAGTACTTGCTTGTATACATACCTGAAAACATCATTTGAACCATGTTAGCAAACCATCTACTGAAGTTGAGAATTTGAAAGACATCTTTTGTTTTTGTAAGATAAATTGGATCTTTTACTAGAGCTTTCAGAAGTTAACTGTATGATACAGTTGATAATTTCCAAATTATATGTTGCGAAATTTTGTGATAGAGAAAAGAATGTGCAGTACTGTTTTATTTCTCTATTCTTTCTTGTAATAAAATCTCGGAATTTGTGACATGCCAAGCCTCCTGATCTCACTATAAAGAAATAATTTTTTCAGGGGTGAAGAGTAAAAGTACGTGGCGGCATGTCAAAGATGATTAAACTGAGCGTGCAACCAGCTTTTTGTCTGTTCATGCAGCAATAACAATGCCTGCCAACTCTGATCACACACTAATGGTTAAAGACGAGACATTGTATGCATGATACACACATGTACTCATGCAATAGGCCAGGCCCAGGTAAAATAAGGGGGGGGGGAGAAGGAGGAGGGTGTTCTTTGTCCACGCAGGTGTAAGAAGTAAAGCAGTTTGGTAGGGTATGCTGGGTGGGGGAGACGAGGAATAATCTTTATTGTGTTAGGGGATGTTCTACGATATCGTAGATCTGACATGTGCTGACAGTGGTCTTGGAGTGCCCATCATTTAAACCACATTTATTGTTAATCCTGCACACTGCAGCACATTATCCTAGCTTTCAGCGCAGAGCAAAACATAGCTTTTCAGTAGCTTATCATTTTCAGTATTTCATTGTCAAAAAAAAAAAAAAAAAATGTTATCGACGTGTTTCTGTGCAAAATGCATTCATACACTTTGTAATGGAGGCTTATCAGGGAAAAAACTAATAGTAATGATGGAGTCAATGTATGGGTCGTCCCTATTACTTATGGTCTCTTTGGTTATTACATGTAAAAAATTCTGATATTAAAAAATACAAATCCTGGTCCCTTTGATTTCTTAATATCAAGAGTTCCATTGTACTACCACTACCAATGAGCTGTATGTATTTGCTAAGCATCAGTGGTCAGTAGTCTTCCTAGCCTCATCCACTGCCAACCCTCCACTCAGGCAGTCCCACCCATTGTATGTAGGCCAACCGGTATCCACTGTCTACTTTCCCAGCAAATTGCAATCTGAAGCACAGGCTTTATGATGAAGCAGATTATACATTTGATTTGGACTCTTTATTGCTACTGTACCTCATGTGCCAATCAATAGCCTGCGGAAACTATAAAAACATTAGATCTACTCACATGGATGTAAAACTCGAATCAGTGATCACAATAATGTCAGATCAACGGGGAAGAAGGGGTGGATTGATCTTGGATATACCATACATATGTACATTTTTTTGCTTTTGAGAGAGCAATTTATGGACGTACATCTTACTAATGGTAGCAATGAAATAGCTAAACTGGTTAGAGATAAGATCCTTGTCACCGTTCGGAAGTGCCTGTATTGAACAAAATTGTACACAAATGAAGAGGATGGTATTTTGTCTTTTAGATCGCTATTAGCTCTTAGTGTTCTGTGAACACATACTATAGTCAAGTTACATGTACCTGTATATTTTTTGTCTTTCACAGGTTTATTCTGGATATCGTTTTGTGAACAGAGCTCATAGTCACAGCATGAAGATTGCACTTGTGAACATTGGTCCTACAAGAGGTGATAAGCATGCAGATGTAAAGATCAATGCCAAATGTGGAGATGTCCTTCAGAGATTAAAAGTGGAGTAATTTACAGTGTATATACTGAATATCTATGCCCATTGATATTACATATTAAGAAGCATTATGCTTGCCAAGGCATTACAATAAACTAAATGGCTGTGAAAGGAATCGTTCTTTGACTAGTGTTTTGTCATTGTCAGGGTCTGCCTACTTTAAAAGCTTTTCTTGGTGATCTATATCATCCCAAACATGACAGCTGTTGTTGTACCCTGTATTTAACAACTTTGTTTACTGCCCACCTGCTTTTGATAATTCATACATGTAGCAACCGATGGGTCTCAGCTTAAAAAAAAAAAAAAAATCACCATGTCAAATACTACTGTCACAATCAACACAGGAATTGCATTGCTGCTTTTTTTTTTTTTTTTCCTTTTTCACTTTCTGCCATTTAGGTGCTACTGTAAATGTATACATTTGAATAAAATATGCCCAAGCAAACTTTAAACTTTTGGCTTCATACAAACATACACAGGGCATACATGTAGATACACATTCATACATGTATAAGAAAATTTGTTTGTGCTGTAATCAAAGCAAGAACACGACTTTCTAAATAATAACTAGACACACCTGACCACTTAGCCCACTCTATATGCTTGGCACTGACCAGGAATCAAGCTGTCAGGAGCAGAAATGATCATAATTACATAAGCGAAAGCTAAAACAGTCTATGTTAGTTTACATAGCTATCTTGTCCTCTCATGACATGTCTGCGTTGAACTACATTACTTGTACATGTTTCTTTGTAGTCGCTTGGAGTTGGACACTGGCACGACTGCTCTAAGAATGGCTTAACTCTACGTTTCAGGGCAGTGATATCTTGTAGTTATAGTTTACACTGAGATACTGTCACATGAAGATGTAGATACATCCTTGAAATGATTTGGTGTAACAAGTTATATGGGAATGGTCTGCGTGTCAGAGGCGACAACTTCACATCCCAAAGTAATTGATGTGTTTTTGTAAGTTCAATCCTCTTACCAATGATGGTTTCACATATCTGAAGAAGGGATGGGAATAGGGGCAGGATTTGAGAAGCACATGGTCAGTCAGTGTTGCAATAGGCAACGGACTTGGCATTTATTTGTTCTTATGATTGTGGGTGGAGTCTGAGGAGTCAAAATAAAACACCCTGGGGTTATGTTTTGGCACAGGCTAGATTGACAAGCTAGCAGCTTGCTGCGATGGAGGCTTGTACCCTCTGGCTCAGTTGCATCTCGAGAGTTAAATTTGGTCTCTGAATGTGCAGACACAGTGGGTTGGCCTTTCACCCCATTTCGCCTACTCAAAGTGAGGCGGATGGGAAGGGACATGAAGTGACACAGTGGATTCGTCCTCCTCCACTCCCCCTTTTTTTTTGTCCGGAGCTAAATATGGAAGCTGTGAAGTTGTTGCTGTATTAACTAAAAATGAACATCGATAAACATTTGGTGAATATCATCATTTAATGAATGATGTTCTTATCAATGAATAAAAGGGTTATCTATCTGAGACTAAAACCTGCTACATTCCAGCTTCTCCTTGACAAGGTTGGACCTCACATCCTAAAAGAAATGACAAATTTTTAGAAACCGTTGTCACCTAAAGAATGCCTGGTCATCACACTATAGTTTTTTTTTTTTTTGTGTGTGTGTGAAAATGATGCTAGATAACACGGTACAGACTATGGTACTAGATGTATACAGTGGGAATAAGCGAGGCAAATGAAGGCGAACGAAATTTAAGTGCAGACCTTATTTGGCGATCCCTCACTTTTTTTGCAGTTTGGAGTGACCCAAAAGGGATGAAAGATGAACCCACTATAGCGTGTGCAATGTATTTCCTGTAAATTAAAATCACCATTTGCCAAAATAAGGAAGTGAGGACAATACACCAAAGATGGGGAAGGCGGATCCATGTGCTTCCACATTAATACTTTGGGCTAATACAATTAGAAAAATATTTTTATCTTGACATTTCTATTGCATATCATTTTTTACAAAAATTCCATCAAGTGGCAAACAAATAAAATGAACTTCAGTTGTGAAGTGTTTATTAGAACAATTGCTCCATCAAGTTTATTTTGACAACACATCTTTAAAATTACATTCACAATGAAACAACAACATCAAGAGGCAAGCTAACAAGTCTATGCTTAGCATAAATCACTATTCTAATGTAATTGATACATGTCCTTTCCAAAGATTGAATCATCCAAGAGCCCTTTCCTATACTAGAATTATTCCAGATACAAGCATTATTTCAGTTCACTGTTGATTGGGCTGTTGCAGTAATATTCTTATTTTCACTTATTTGCAAATACATGTACATCTCTTATAGACTTAGCCCTTATTTAATTTACATTTAGAGAGAGAAATATACATGTATACACCTGAAAACAATTTCCCCCAATGACTTAATTATAAAAAAAATTTATGTCATGATAAAATGAAATCATGTAACTGATTTCTGTTATATAAATACATGTAATATAATCTAAAAAGACAAAAATTACATTCACAACAACAGAAACCCTGATGTAGCACATAGTTGAATTTTAATTTAAACTGAACTGTGTCTTGCTCTGTCAAAGGTCTCTGCCTCTAAAAACTATTTGTATGAATAATTTATTTATTAAATTCAGTTTTCATGTACGGTACAGGATTTATGTTTACTCACTATTGTTTCAGAATTGTAATTTTTTTTTTTTGAAGCAAAAATTAACAGACTTTCATGTCAGAACAATTTCCATAGTTAGTTGTGACCAAAGGCCTCTGATAAGAGAAAATTTCAAGAAGACAAGAACTGAGCTTTCAAGACATAAACATAAATGAAGACCTGGCTGCTAGTTGCTCAGAAGTTATCAGTTTAGCTCACAATATGATCAGAGATTGAAAGATGTGTCATAATATTAATATAACTATTTTTACAGGACAAATAATACATGTCGTAACATCACTTGTAAGCTAGCACAACTTCAGGATTCCACTCCTAGTTATAGACCTTGACCAATGTCAGTGTTATGAACTCTGAACTGTTGATGAGCAAGAACTTAGAACTTATAGCAGAAAACACATTATAAATACATGTATCAGTGTGGGTCATTATTTGATTCCAGGAAAATAACATCCACATCAACACTTTTTTTTTTATTTAGCCCCAGTGCCAATGATGCCATTGTACACTAACATATACATTGTATAACAATTAGCACCACCTGCGAATGAAATTATTAAAATTTTATGAACCGCTTTGAACTGCCAGAATCATTTCAGTTCTAAATCCTCACCAAAAAAATCTATGTGACAGGTAAAATGAATGATTACATCTCTTATAAAGCTCTGTCACAACAGCATTTCAGATTAATGGTTATCAGATTCAGTAAGACTAAGAATTTGATTAGCAACATGCATAGTGTGTTGCAGCATTCACAACATCGTTTATTGTATGTACATGAATTACACAACATAAACAGCTGACAGAAACATCAAAAATTACAATTTTCATCAGCACAGCACTGTTCATACACAAGGAGTACAACACTTTCAGCACAGTGGTGAGATGTCCTGCACTGTATATTTACTGTAGATGAAATTTACTAAATTAAAATTCAAACTAGACCCTCAACCAACATCAATCGATGAATAAAAAATTACAGGTGCATATTTCATTCTGTTTGTTCAAAACTCACATTATATACATGTTTAACTTTTACAAACATGATGGGAATACAGTCGAGTCCACCCAAACCGAACTCTGATAATGCGAATTCAAACGAAACAATAGATTTTTTTCCCTCTTTGTACCCATTAAATGCCTCTTGCATAAATCGAAGCCATCGCCGTGAGTTTCCTTTAAATCGAACCCGTCAGCACCGCCCCGAAGGTAAAAATCAGCGTTCGTTCTCTCCAGGTGGTTCCCATCCAATGGGGAATACAAAGGAGACAGCGTCATGGATGGGGTGAGAGGGATTAGGCAATTAATTTGCATAAATGTACTGTGAATGTGTTGGTGCCCTGGCTTCAAGTGGGCCATGTGTTCTGAGGGGTGGGGGGGGCAGCGATTCGATCGATAATCAAGCATCGTCGCAGAGCCTTAAGGCTTATACTGCTATACAGGTAGACACCGTCAAAGACATGTATGTACAGTACTATTACTAGTATTATGATACTTCATGTGTGTACAACCCGAGGTGCTGCGCCTAGTGCCTGTGTTACAATCACTGCGTGGGGGTATGGGGGTATAGTTTTAGTCAGTATTTTACATCGTGCTCTTTCCCCTGTGGTTGACTGGCTTGATTTTATAGACTAGATCTATGTGGTGGCTTCCTCTAACCCACTGAAGAGAAACAAAATGGCTCTTTCTATTGAAGCAAAAATGAAAATGTTGCACGAAATAGACAGAAGTGTGATGTCCAAGAAGGCCATAGCTGATAAGTAAGGCATCCCCCCAAATACACTGACGATGATATTAAAACACTGCCAACGTGTGGAGAAAGCGGCAGCCTCCTCAATTTTTTTTCCCTCATAGGTAATTTAGGAGTTGTTTCCCTTGTCAAAAAAAATGGAAGACGAACTCTCATAAATCGAACCCATGAGGATGGTCCCGGCAAATTCGATTTAAGTGGACTCGACTGTATGCTCCTGTGTGTGTGTATTTATATCAAGAGGAAAGCCACAAACCATGTATTATCTAAAAATGATGATTTCAAGAAAATATTAAAAAATCACATTAACTCTTTCAAGATGAATCAGGTATCAACAATGTTTTTGATTAGTCAAATTGGATTTCCTTATTTTGTGATAGATATAACTAAGGTAATTTCAAACATGAAGTGAAAAGTGGGTCTAATTCCTATTCAATTCAGAAAAACAACAGATGTATTATCTGTTCAAATCTACATCTTTTCCTACTAATTCTTGAAACCATGGAGAATAGCTTCTAAAGGCCAAGTAAAAATACTACTTAAAAAAAAAAACACTCAGTGCATAAAAACTGCAAAATGAAAAAAAAACAACATATACATGTATTGCAAAGCCTTGAAATGTGTCTCAGGTATCTGAAGGTAATTGAAATTGCTCACACATGTATTATTTTAACACTAATTCCTTTTATTAATTTCCAAGGCACAAAATGTATAAAAGTACTTGGCTAATTGCATCAAGCATGAATGTGCGCTTTTTTGTGACAAAAGTACTGGGCCAGTTGCATTATTTATGGAAGTGCATTGCATACAAGTTGATAAGACAGTTAAGACAGAAGAAAAAACACGAGACCCTCCAGTCTCATTGAGAACGGAAATATTTTCACTTCTCACAGAATTATTCTGATCAACTGTCCATATGAGGATATCCAAAATGACCAGCAGTGCCCTTTACACTTTCACACAAGGAAGACTAGTTTATCTCTACTACATTGAATATTGAGGAGAATATGAGTTGAGATTAAAACTAAAATAGTTTCTTATTTGTCTTTTTCTTTTTTAACTGAGGATAGTCTCAGTTTATGGAAATAGCAGGATGATATCCAAAAGAATAAGTACATTTTAATTACCAGATATGAACAGATTTTGTAATTCTTTTTTTCCTCCCCACTCTGATTTTCAATATGTTTGAATCATTAATGTTTAAGTCATTCAATCGAACAACATAGGTCTAACATTCGAACAACATAGGTCTAACATTAATATCACTGTGAAATCATCAATAAAAGACCAAGATCACAACACTTGAGATGCAACACAATGAAGTCAGATACTCGTCAATCTGAGGCGACATGAAAAATCATGATTTTTTTCAACTGTGGATGAATTTTCAACACATTTTTCTTTCATAAAACCCTTTTAGGTTATTTAAAAATGTATTTCAGGGTAAAATTTGCTGAAATATATTGAGTACTGGTTAAAAAAAAAATTGTAATTTAGTGACACGAGCTAAAACAAGTAACACGGATTAACAGTCAAAAGCATATATTTTCACTGAATTCAGCTGCAGCACCAGGTCACCCCATCTTCTCAATTGCAAATATCCAAACTTCATTTTAAGGTCTTTTTTTGTTTTATTTCCCAATAGAAGGGGAAATGAATAAACTTTATAATGAGACCAATAATTCTGTATGCTCAAGTATTCGCTAAGGTAGACCCATAAGTGCCCCCGCCCCTTACAAGATTGTCTTAACTTTTTGCATTGACTTAAATGACAGCGTTTTCAATGCCTTTGCACATGCGGGAGAGGTTTAAAACTTACTCCATCTGAAAACATCAGCTGGCAGATTGTCGGAATTCCGCAAAAACTTACAGGTCCACCAGCAGCTGATTTCATTGTGTCACGTTTCATTTCACATCTACTTGGCACTTTGCAAGAACATGAAATAACAATACTGGCTTCTTCTCTAGAATACTGAACCAAACAGTAACACATCGACATAGTCAAAGAGGCATACAGTTAATCAAACAAAACATGAAATGGCTTAGAGATGGTAACTCTAGTCATTGTTCAAGCCATACTAAAAAATTAGTTACCGGTAATCAAATATTCCAGCAGAATTTTTGCATGTATATTTCAATATCAAGAGACACTTAAATTATTTTGAATCCCCCATGACCATCAATTCTACGCATTTCTGCAATTACCACTTTTAAAAAATGTTGGTTGGTTTAGCATTCTGTTCCTTTACACCGACACGTGAGGGGAAATAACAAGAATGTTTCAGATTTGCAGAATATTAAGCTGCTGCCTCACTTCCCAAAGATGCAGCATTTTCAAAGTCTCCACCACTTTCTTGCGCTTCATTGCTGAGACTTTCGCTCACACCACCCGACTTCTGTGGTTCTTGCTCCTCACGCCACTTGCCCATGGGTGCCATTTCTGACGTTGTACGGGTCAGGAGGAAGACAAAGCCAGCTAACCCCCCAATGTTGATACTCAGAACCAGACGTCGCTGCCAGTACTTGCTCAGTGACTGTATTGCCTGAAATAGTAAAATAAAAACATGGTTTGGAACATTCGACTGATTCATTTGGCAATTTATAGAGAATACCTAACAAAACCAATTTGGATGAGGCAAAAATAATAAGGTGTAAGTCACTTTATGTAATTCATCATGATGGTTAGGTTCCTGAGGTACACCAGGCAGTTTCAAGCAAATGGGGTAGAAAGGCTGCGGGGGGAGGGGTCAAAATGGTCAAACTTTGGAATTTTTGCATCAGCCTATTCTTTAAGCATCACTACATCATGTAAACATGGAATTAAACTTGGAAAACTCGGTAACAATCACTTTTAAATATAAAGGGTCCAATGTTAAGGAGATATAACGTAAAACTTTGACAGCAAATTTCTCAGAATTTTTTCTTTCGTCAGCCATGTGTGGTAATTTTAAATGCTTATAACTCTGTTAAATAACATCACTGAGCAATAAGGGATGTCAAACTGTTTTCACAATTAAAGTTGGAAATTTTGCTG
>JBCAUA010033414.1:0-12228 GCA_038406235.1 Peronia verruculata | reverse complement strand
TGCGCAGAGCAAGTAAACAAAGCCACATGTGAGCGATGTTCCCTAGGTCATGTGATTTTGCTTAAAATACCTAACTGGCTCCTGTAGCCAATAAAGCTAGGATTGATGGTATCTTTCTGAAGCGAGCAACTGTTATAACAAAATTCCATTCCAAAAGCTGCTAAGACTACTAAGAGGTGATTTAGTCTTCGACGACACAGCTCGAGAGGTGATGAGCTCGCTGAATAATTCAAAGTAGTGAACATCGAGTGACTCTCTCATGTAACATTTGTAGTGGAAGAGGAGGACATAATTCAAGTCTCATGGCCCCAAAGTAGGATGAGTATCATTCAGAGAAGATGCTCAGTGAATCGTGATAGGTTCAAGGAAGTGGTTACGTCACGAAAGGCTATCGTGCTCCAATGCCATGAGAGTACACATTAGCTGAAGTTATACTCACTGATGCATGTACAGGACAATGGACTAATCAATCAATAGGTCAGACATTTCGACATAAGCAAACAGACAGCATGACCTGATCTGTTCTATACCGTTTTTTCTCCATCAATCGCTTTCCATACAGTGACTACTTATCAGAATTTAAATGTGATACATGATAACAAGTTGGTCACACTGAAGATACTATCAGACTCAAAACTGCCTGAAACAAATAAACACATTAATGGTTGAAGAAAGAAATACATAGATAATATAAACAAAGTATTAAACGTACTTCGGAGCACCATTTTTTTTCTACAGATTATCGAGTTAGATGATTACATCACAAATTCAGGTTGAATGCATAATCAAACGAAGGAAAATGAGGGAAAAAGCGATGACAGAAAGAGAAAGAGAAAGAGAGAGAGAGCGCGCGCTCGAAGAGAGATGGAACGGGGGAAGTGGGTGGTGGGAAGGAGGAGGAGTGGGGGCGGATTGGGGGGTCGGGGAGGGGACGGCTCTATCGGATCAGAGAGGATCGTCTTTGGAAGTGACAGTTGCAAATGCAGACATTGAATGCTGGTTTAACATTGAAAGGGGCTGTTCAATTTCTATGTCAGGTTGGATTTTGATAGTTTCACCAATGCTTTAGCACGATCACGTCTACATTGGACCAATCACGGAGTAGCTAGATAACGTTCACACGTTAGTAAACTAGCCTATGTGGAAAGATTTCCAGAATGGGCCAGAGGTACGCGCACACCTTGTAAGCAGATACGTTTTCATGTTTTAGGACACTTCATTACACGTACATTTCGTAGTTACAATGAAATTAGTTACACACATTACCTACATTTAAACAAAAAATGATTCTGTAAATGTTCCAAAATAGTTTTGAATTTGTTCAGAAGAAAAGATTTCGATCTAAAGGATGTCACAGATGGTTAAATAACTTTTGAGTCCACTTATGGCCTTCTCGGTAGACAACATCCCTTATGAGACAACGCAAACTATATAGAAGAGCTATAGGGAAATCTGTGTATACTGAGACCCATATTAAAAGCGAAGAAATCATTCTTTTTTTTTTTTTTGAAATGTAGAGACAAGGGATCTGTGGTTAATTGCAATCAGTTTTCAGGAGTGGGAATTAGAGATCAACATTCCCCTGCAGGGAGGAAGCAGGAAGCAAAGAGAGGTTCTAACGCTACGACCTGACACGGCTTGCCTATTTAAATGCAAACTATGGACGAGCGACACATTTCTCTTTCATGGAAATCATAGAGGTTCTTTCCTTTACATCAAGGCGAAACAGGACAGAGTTTTTGTCTCTCGAACCTGATTTCTATTCTGGCAGGCGGATTAAACCCGTATTTTTGGTTTATTTTGTTCAGTTTTGTTTCATCCTTTTTTCATTATGCCTCTCATTCATTAGGCCTACACTGGCTTTCTTATTCTGTCCAAAGAAAATGCGGACTTTTCGTAAAACTATGCGTGTAATTCACATCACCAGTTCGCTTGTCTCCTCCTTCATACCTCCTATTTGATCATCACAATGACTTTACAGAGGGGCCATGACACACTGTGGCATTTAACCCTTCCACTGGCAATAAGAGGCCACGGTCTCCAAGGCCTTCCTTTCCCGAGTATTAACTTTTAAATTAATCTTAAAATATCCTATATTCTGTTTTCTTTCACTCGTTAAACATTTATGTCTCTTTGTGTCAATCGCTTTTTGTTTATCAGACTAGACCACATTTTAGAAAACCATTCTTTTTTCTTCTGCTTGTTAACACTGAGTACGTTACACATGCAACGATGGTTAAATAAGGAAACTGATGGGCCCGAATCATGTAACACGGTGGGACCACTGTCTCTTTGGAACAGAAACTCGTGATGTCTTGTAGCACCGAATTTATTTAGGTCGTAGTTTACAGGCAGGCTTTTACTGACAATCTCTGATTGTCAGTTACCCGTGGAACCAGAGCTAGATCAAAATGACTTCAGTCATATGGTGGCATCCCTTTCGTGCAGCTGCTGATGACTTGTGGTAACTGCTCCTCGAGTCAGTTTTTCGATGAGTTGCACCAAAGATGCATTGTGGCCATCGACTCCTAAATGGCATTGCCCTCTCTTACGGAGGTATTACTGTACTTTCCACATGCATCAGATCAGCTTAGAATTATGATCTGCATTTGCGACCACAACCATGCTTTTCGAAGTCTTAATTCTGAGCGAAGTTGTCTGTTTGTTCTTGGCTTTCTTTCTGAGAACTCACAGATTTTTAATTAATTTGTGTTCTTAACAAAGATTTATCCCAGGAGCTGTTCATATGAGTCCAATTTGATTTCCCACCGAACGCTCTGGCGATCCAGTCATTGCATTACATGTAATATTCTAGTAGATTTTGAAGCCACATAATCTTCAAATTGGTACTTTTTTTAATATCATCCTGATAATAATAATAATGAATTATAAGCATGGAAAGAATAGAAACTGTGAGATTTTTAAGTAGTTTCGTCGTAGATTCATAATTCAGAAAAAAAAGTCACTTTTCCTGGACAGACTGAGTCCACGAATGGAGACCAAACAATGAAACGAAAGAAAGAGTCAGAGACAAAAACTGAAAGACTATGACAGAAAGGCACACACAAACAAAGTCAGAGAGATGAACCAGCAGAGATAGATCAGTCGCTAGGGATAGCGAGACACAGAAAAAAAAAGAGAGAAGGTACAACAGAACTAAGGAAAGAGGGCCGAGAGATTTAACAGACGGACAAAAAGTGAGGGACCAGAGAGTGAGACACAGAGAAAGAGAAAAAAGGAGACAGCGAGAGAGAAAGAGAGAGAGAGAGAGAGAGAGAGAAAGGGGGGGTGCAGGGGGGGGGGGGGAGAGGGAGAGAGAGAAAGAGAAAGAAAGCATTGCCACATGTATACGGAGATTTTAAGGGAGTCAGAAAAGGACAGAGTGAGTCGAGAAAAAGAACCTGAGAGTCTGCTGAGCAAGAGATAGATATGATGAAAGTGAGAGAAAAGAAGAGAAACAGAAAAGCTATACGCTTATACACAACATTATGTTCTGGAGAGCTCGAGAGAGCTCGAGAGAGAGATAGTGATATGAGGATAAAAAGTGGAACCAGAGGCAGAGAGAGAGAGAGAGAGAGAGAGAAAGAGAGAGAGAGAGAGAGATCTAGAACAAGAGACACAGAGAGAGGGAAAAAGTGAGAAAAATAGACAGACATGTAGACAGAAAGCGACATAGAAAGGAGTTGAGAAAGAAAGAGAGAGAGAGAGAGAGAGAGAGGGAGGGAGGGAGAGACGGACATCAAGCCAGGCTATCCCCAAATGAGTGTATATTATCTTCATGCACGAGTCCCCACGGCCTGCTCGAGTTACAGAGTGTGGACACAGCAGTGGATTATTAAACATTTATGTATCGAGGACATGCTTGCTCATCATCGCCGCCCAGGCCAGGGATCATGTTCATTCTGTTACATGGCCCCTGGACCCCTGTCATCGTTACACCGTTACAATGGGTGACAGAACCAGCAGCATCAACAACCGTCTTGATGTAATTCATAGTTACATTTTCGTTCTTTCTTTCCATTCCTTTTTTTTTTTTTTAATCTTTTTCTTTGGGGATGGATGGGTGGGGGTTGGTGGCTGTTTATTTATTTATTTATTTGTTTATTTATTTAGTATTTATACATATTCCTTTGCCCATTCTTCATGACAATTTATTTAATATAATCACTTTTTTTTCTAAAGAACACAATAAAAGTAAATTAAAATTTGGAAGCCTGTGGCCACAGACAAGTAATGAAACTAACTAGAACTGTTACATGGATGCATTATGTAATAACCACTCTTAAAGTGTTAATATCGGGTTACAATATAGTCTAGTCCTCTGACTGTCTGTATGTCTGTGTGCCCATTTGTCTGTTTTCCCATCAGTCTGGTGGGTTGCCTGTCATTCCTTACTATACTGTTCGTCTTTCAATTTTAATCTGCACTCATATTACAAAGCATGAAAATATATGACTATAAAATATAATGATCTGTCTGCCTGTCGTTCGATCTATCGATCGGTTGGCCGTTCTGTCAGTCAGTCTATGTGTCTGTCTGTCAGTCTGTCTGTCTGCAAGTTCTTTCCCTCTAAGATTCTCACAATCTCTCAATTTACGTCCACGTAATTTCCACCCCCCCCCTCCTCCACTCCAACGCACACTCCCTTAAACGTCTATAGAGCGATCTCTCTAGCCAGCCTGTTCTGTAAGCACTCCTGACCTAAACGTTCTTTGCCATAACTGGTAACCGTATTGACCAGCTCTGCCCACTGACCATCACTATCATTCTGTAGTAGTTCTAACGTACTAGGACAAAACACTCTGTTGGTCATTTTGCATATATTTCCTGACTTCTGAGATGTTCTTCTGGTAACTGAATTTAGTTTTGTAATTAAGAAATCAAACAAAATGCTAAATTAAATTGTTATCTTCTGGAAACACAGTTTGTATTTCTCTTCCCCTTCCTCTCTATCTGTATCTGTCATTCCGTCCATTAATCCAATCTTCCACCCGCCCATCGATCCATAAGACACCCATTCATCCATTTATCCACACTCATCCATCCACCCAGTCATTCCTCCTTTCGTCCCTCCCCTTTCCCTCCTTCCCTCCCACACTCCCTCACTTCATCCATTCATTTATCCATCCATCCATCCATCCATCCACCGACCCACCCATTCATTCCTCCATCCATCTACCCATCCTTTTGTCTATCTGTCTATCGTGCAGTACTTATATCAACCTGTTGTATCACCCCTTTTTTTTTTTCTTTATAGAGCTGCATTTAGTTTATTATAACTGAACACAGGAGATTATGAGAGTAAATCGCGATGTTTTCTGAGATATCAGAGTTTTCTGAGGGAGGACCTTATGTCCCAGTAGGCGTAGAGATCTAGACCCCGTGTAACCGCCCAGCCCTGGGCAAATGGCATTTTACTCAATAGACTACAGGGAACATTAGCCACTCCCACGTCACAAACAGGGTCAACGTAAATTAGGTTGGTCCACTCCCAGACCACTTGTGGTCAAGGGACAGGATAAGCCATGGTGTTTACGACATCATAAAGAGGAGACCAAGACCCATTCTGTACTACTTGCTAGTGTCCTGTTTTTTGCTCTCTTGTATCTCAGCACATCTGCCATAGTCATTGTTGGTAAGCTGGGAATTCCCAGAGGCGATGCATCATCGGAAACCCTCGTAGAAGTTGGTGCGGCACGTCAAGTATTCTAAACCGTGTCTGAAAATTACAGCTATACTAAGCCTTTCAGTCTCTTGCAGGTTGTTATCATAGCCGGACTAGCTACTCGGGTATGGGAGTTTCACGATGGGCCGGTGGGTCAGTGGGCCGGTGGGCCGGTAGGTCTGTGGGCTGCTGGAGGGACTTCTATGTCGCAGGTGGACCGGTTACATTGGCAAAATCCGGGGCGATTTTTCGAGCCAGTCCGGCCCTGGTTGCTATCTTCATGAAACGTATTGTTTTTGAGGAATAAACATAAATGAAAAGATGAGGATAAGTTAATAAAATTAAGAATAAAACAAAACACAAAGATTGTAACTTGCTATAACTTCAAAGTGTCTGTATGGCTTCCCTCGATGTTTCAGTGTTCCGCATCGTTGACAAGCAGAGGAGATCCGTCGGTTGTTCAATCATGCAGAGCTAAGATCTCTTAAGTTCAAGGCAGGACTTAAACAGAAAGCTCAAGTCAGTACAGCTATACTTAGGGTATTCCTGTAATTCGCCCTTTAGTATTAACATTTCTTTTCGTGTACAGCAATACCCTACTAACATTTTATATTATGTTTTCATTATAGCCCTGACGAAGAGCCAAGCGGGCTCGAAAATTTGGCAGAGAATTTATCATCACAATCAAGTTGTTTATAGATTTCTATGTTATTTGTTTTTTCTTGAATTGTTTTGCTAGTTGCTGGTCAGACAGTTGTGTTGTATTTTTATAAAATGATAGGTGTACAACTGTGTCTTGTTATAGATCAAGAAATGGCCCCAAAAGGTTTCATGTCGATACCGTCGTCGAGAAGCATAGCGCATGGTTCTTGATGACAGTGGGCCGGTTCATATTCTATTCGAAAGTGAAAGATTAGAATTACAAGTTTTCCTGTGGCTTGACGATGTCTTGGTTTCTTGGATAGAGAGGCTGGATATCCGGTCTCTTGGATAACCGTAAAAATATGTCGGAGACTCAATGTTTACATTAAAATGACTTTTTTAAATAAATAAAAAAAAACGAAAAAAACTAAATAGGGTAATAAACAAAATAATAATAATAATAATAAATAAATAAATAGATAAAGAAACAAAATACTAAACAATAACAACAACAACAACAATAACAAAATTCCAGTAAAAATCAGAAAATTAAAAAAAAATATATTAAAAAATAATAATAATAAGCGGAGGTGCAGCAAGATGTCCGGGCGAAATTCCCAAACTTCAAAATGTCTGCCCATATATTTCCTGTGACGACACTGGACACGCATTCTGAGCGTATGATAATTAATTCTGTTCTTCGGGACGTATACGCCAAATAAACAAAATGAATGAGTGCTTGGAATATTATTTCAAAGAAAAGCTGTAACATTGGAGTATCGACCTGTTATTTGTATGTGTTTAAATGAAAATTATAATTGGCCCGTAAAAATGATTCCATTTTATGGATAGTATGGCAAATGTTATTTGTTATTATAAACTGCATGTGTTTCTTTTACCCTTTAGTTGACGGGATATACTAATGCTTATGTCATTGTCGCCCATATTTTAAAATCGACTAAAGTTTTTGCCACTGTTTAAATCCAAATGTCTTTGTTACCACCAGTAACTTCGTTTATTTTCGTGAACTTTGTCTGCAGGCAAATCTAAATATTTGGACTGAAGTCTCAAAATTCTCTAGTTATGATCTTGGCAGTTATAGGGTTAAAAAATAATTTTGACAATATAGATGTTTATTTAGGAGAAACAGCCATCATAACATTCATGGTGATTCAAAGTGAAAAGGGTACTTGCATAAATAACTATATCTGCACAATATTTTTTTCTCTTTTTTAAAATAATTGAAAAAAAAAACAAGCTTTGTTATATACAATATTTTTAGTTGCATTTTATTCCGCGCATATTAAGAGGCTTTGTCTTAGATAAGTGTAATTTGCACCATAGCACACAGATTCATATCATAATCAAGACATGTACCGCGTATAATATTGATACTACAGTGTAAATTTTCTATTGTAGATGACGTTTATTGAATAAAAAATCAGAAGAGATCTGAAGAGATATAAAGAAACAGACAAAGAGAAAAATCGATGAATGAGAGACAGAGTTAAAGAAAAAAAAAAAGAAAAAAGAAAAAGGACGAAAAACAACAAGAAGGACAGGAAGAATAAAAGAGAGAAAGAAAGAAAGAATGAAGAAAGAAAAAAAAGAAAAAGACAAATGGCCGAAACTCGGTGTTTACTTTTATTTATTTATTTTCTTTTTATTGTTTTATCGCCTTTATATTTACAGGCTTAAGCGTTTCTTATAACGCGGTCACCGACAGGAGTCTGAGAGTTTCAGTAATTGAAGGCTTTTATTTATGCGGGAAGGAGTGAGAATTGCGGGATTATGCCATGAATGCCGGCTGTTTTGAGACACGACCCACTTAATAACCAGTCTGGATATACGGGAGGCTCCCTGGAGTCTTCAGACTTTCTCGTCTTTGCGGCTTTTCTGTGTCCTTATTTACATCGGCTTCTTCGTGATCCTGGACACAAACGTTCACACTGCGTACAGTAATTGATATTCGCCGCAATTGATTACACACCTTGTTTTTTTTTTTTTTTGGTTTTGTTTTGTTCTTGTTTCAGATACTGTGGAGAAAAAAGCAAAACAAAACAGAACAGTAAAAGACCGCGCATTTGATTCTTCAGGCTAGGAGATTTCTCAAAAACAAACAAAGAAAGGAACAAATAAAAAACAAATTTGAATGATACATCCAATAGATACTGATGGTTCAGCTTTATTTATTTATTTATTAATTTTTATTTGTACGTTTGTGTATGTGTGTTTGTTTGTTTGTTTGTTTTGTTTTTGCTGAAAGAGGTGGAGAGGAGAAAAAAAAAAGATAAATAATTTGGTATGCATTTATTGCTTTCAGCACACGCTTCCAGTCCTCACCCATGATCTTTCTCTCTTTTCCTTTCTCTACCTCTTTCAATTTCTCCCCTCCCTTCGTGTGCCCCTCTCCTACCTTTCCTGCCACCCTTTTTACCCCTAAAACAAACAAACAAACAGAGAAAGAAACAGAGAAAACAAAACAAATAGAAAAAAAACGTTGGTTGCTTTTTTTATTTAACTCGACAAGAACCCACACCCCTTATCTTTCTGCACAAACAGATAAAGAGAGAGAGAGAGAGAGAGAGAGAGAATGAGAGAGAGAGAGAGCGAGAGGGAAAGAAAACAAATAATAATTTTAAAAAAACAACAACAGATCAATTGATACTAATCCTTCTGCCTGGACATGGCGGTCTGGGATTTTTTACGACAAGAGACGCAGGAAATCCTTTCTGGAGAAAAAAAAGTAAATCTATCGTAGCATTCAGTAGACGGCTATCTTTTTTGTATGGATGGGTGGAAAATATTGCACCCGGAGCAGGTTGAGGAGGTGTCAAAGAGTTTTTATGTAATATTGCGTTCTTTAACGGGCGACGGCATCGGTGATAAACTAGCTAGGGTGCCGAGTCTTGCATGCGGCGCCACACACAGCAGGGCTCTTTAACGTCCATTGACATAACTCTTTGGAAACATCGGGAAAAATCAAGTTTTGTTTATGCAATATCTCTATTAATATATCGTCGTCACAGCCATAGGCAGATTGCTGATCTCTAAAAAAAAAAAAAAGACACTTTTTTTTTTTTTTAACCTATCGAGGTATTTTGACTCTCTCTGTAAACTGATACATACTTCAAATTTGGAGACACAGAATGTAAGAAATTATTGTCTGGAAAAAAAAAAAAAAAAGACGAATGAAGAAAAATAAAGAATAACACGAAAAACTTCACGGTTCTTTATATAAAATGTCTTTCTCAAATATGCATATGGTCTCGTTCATTTTTTTAAATAAATAAAAAAAAAAAAATGAACTATTTTTTTTTCATTTTGAACAAATACTGAACAGACATCGACATTCTACTAATGATTAAGATAACAGTGTGAACAAAATTTCAAGACAGAGATTAAGAAAGAAAATGATACAACAGGCGATCTTTCTAAAATGAGACAAGTTACTATAGTTCATACTCCACTAAGCACAGATCTGGAAATGCCCGGCGGAGTGTTTGTACCCCCTACTAAAAATAGAACATTCACTTATGTGTATTACGCTCCACCACGAAATCCCACAACACTCGCTGAACGCAAAACTTCGGGGAAAACGCGAGGCAGGAAGTACGTCATACTTTTTCCTACGTCATTAACTCATTAACACTCCTCACTACTACTATTATTTCGAGGACTTCTAGGTTCAATAAGCTCACAGCGAAGAGTTTTATTCATACATTTTCTCCCTACCGTAACAGGGTCAAACCAAAAAGTGAGGCAAATTTGTGAATAGTTTGGACGGTTTGTACCCCCTGCTAAAATATACGCGGGTATTTCCAACCTTTCGCTTGGCCTGAACAAATCTTTTGAGTGGGCCTAGAAATTATGAACTATGGTAAAAAAAGGCGTTTTGTTCGAGAATATTACCTTAATGTTCTCAGCGTTGTTTGGATAGGGTAGGAGACACACGCACATACGCACGCACGGAAACGCACACACACACATGCACACACACACACACACACACACACGCATACACACACACACGCACGCACACACGAACGCACGCACGCACGCACATAAAAAAAAAAACAATATGGCCAAACTGTCTCTGAGTCAGGAAGCAAACAAATGAAAGACCATGTCGTGTTATAGAGGAAGGGGTAAAACAGCATGATAGATCGGCTAAAGGGGCTTTTCCCATTCATTTACTGCCTCTGTCTGTATTGCTTACTCTCTCTCTCTCTCTCTCTCTCTCTCTCTCTCTCTCTCAGAACTTTAAAAAATGTTTTGTTTAGTGAAAAAAATGTTTTTTTGTGTTTTGTTCTTTTTATCTTTTTTTGTTGTTATTTTTGTTTTCTTTTTTCCTTTTCCCCCCCCCCCCCCCCTCCCTTTTTTTCAATCTCGTCAACTTTTGTATTTCTCATCTCTGTGGAATGCGCATGCGTGGACATACCTCCGTCACCGCCAAACCGACCAATCAACAGGCGAGATGAGGGCCCACCATTTGCCACAAGCCAGACCCGATTGGTTGCTTGAAGACCCGAAGATTTAGGTCCAATTTCTGTGTCGCCCGCCTGCTCGCTTCTCCGTCAACGACCACGTCCAAACATCTTTGGCCTCCGCACATGATTCTCTGTATGTGAGGGTACAAGAAGTGCACAAGCCGAGAGAGAGAGAGCGGAGAAAATAAACGGAAATAGGAGGAGAGGGGAGGCGTGATAGAATTCTAGAAGCGATGATTTTTATTATTATTATTTTTTATTAATTTAATATTTACAGGAACACGGAAACCTGACATGACCTAAGCTGGGGAATTTTTTTGTTTTGTTTTGTAATGGTTTGTTTTGTTTTCTATTATCTTCGAGGAGAGCTGAATATGAGGGTTGGGAGGTTTAGGGTCCACGTTTGTTGATGGGGGGTTTTTGGAAGGGTTCCCCTTTTCCGGCCAGAGTCGTTGTCGAAGAGATGCGCGTCTTGTGAGGATGTCTATTGATTGGACAGACCGGCTGGCCAGTTGGGGCCGCTGCGATAGAGTCACCGGCAGGAGAAATTGGGGACTAAGTTAGACAATGGGATAGCTTACATACCGCCGCTCTCGTCCCAGCGCGGGAGGGAATTAGATAAAAGGGAAAAGGGATCAGGGATAGGGGGGATATTAAAGCCAGGATGATTGTCGGAATGCCGAGGGACAGCCGGCCAGTTGGATTAACCGTGGAAAAATGAGCATTGATATAAAAGACGACTCGGAGTCTCTGAGCCGCTGAGAATTAATGAGAGACAGTTGAAAGGAGAAAGAGAGAGAGATAAAGAGAAGGGGAGAGGGGTGGAATAGATGATATAGGAGGAGGGGAAATGATAGCCAAATTAGCTCGAATTCATTTCTCCGCATGTGCAAGCTCAGTGCGCCGATGCGTATGCACGTGTGTTGAGAAATCGAAGGCTCTCAAGGGCGATATTCCAAATAATGCCAATTTGGTGGAATCAATAGCTTCTGGTAGGGCTAAACTGGCAAGTCGTAAATAGCATTGCCTCATAGCGCTAAACTCCCATGCTCATCTTCTTTCCTCCCTCCTACTCCCTTCCCTCCTTCATCTTCCTTCTTCCTCTCACCTTCATTCATCCACTATCAATTGACCCATCCATCTATCCACCATCCATCCATTATCCATCCATCCATTCATCAATTTATCCATCCATTATTCACCCATCCATCTATTCATCTATCCATCCATTCATCTATTCATTCATCTATCCATCCACCCACCCGTTATCCATCCTTCCATTCATCTATCTCTCTCTCCCACCTCATCGTTTTTACTTTTGCAATCCTTCCTCTTCTGCGTCCACAATGACGGAGTGTGAGAGTGTGTGTGTGTGTGTGTGTGTGTGTGTGTGTGTGTGTGTGTGTGTGTGTGTGTGTGTGTGTGTGTGTG
>JBCAUA010033403.1:0-12228 GCA_038406235.1 Peronia verruculata | reverse complement strand
ACATACATACATACATACATACATACATACATACATACATACATACATACATACATACATACATACATACATATACGGTCACACACACGTACAGTTTTTAATTCGATGTCTGCATCTGAAATGAAGGCTTTATGCAAATCTGTGACCTCAAATACACGTGTAAAGGGAGTATTCCAGACCAGTGCATGTCTTTGTTTTTTATTTTTGAGTTCAACAGAAGCCGACATTTTGATAAAGCTGAACAGATGCTCTCGCTTATTTGTTTATATGCATAAATGAGGTTGTTATTGGGTTTTGCTATTACCAAAGAGTACACAAGCTGATAAGTTATCTTTGCATAATACGAACAGCCAGTCTTATCGGAATCTCTATTCATAAATGAATAAATTTACATCATTCTCTTTCTCCCTCTCTCTCTCTCTCCCTCCCGTCCTCTCTCTCTCTCTCTCTCTGTCTGTCTCTCTCTCTGTCTTTCTCTCTCGCTCCTTCATACTTTCTTTGTCCCCTGCCCGACTTCCCGTTTTCTTGTTAGTTCTTTCTCCCTTTCTCCTTATTTTTCTCTTTATGTGTTATTCTTTCTTTTATTTCCTCTATTTCTCTGTCTCTCTCTCAAATGTGAAACGTTGATAAAAAATAATAATAATAATAATAAAATAAAATCAGATCTGTTCTGTTTAAATTCACAGCTATTAAATATAGATAGGAGATTTAGAACTAGAGCAAATGCTAATTGAATAGTTTCTTTTTACCAGGCCGACGACATCTTCGCAGAAAGACACGCAGATTTCTATTCATTAACTTTATATCAGGTCTCAGTCTGCTCGGTAAAGAAACTTTACTTTAAAAAAAATCATTCTTTCTGATTAAAATGTATTAACATATTAACCCTCTGGCTACGTCATTTATCTCTGGGTTGGTATAGCGTGCGAGATAAAGAATAGGACATAAAGCGACTGAGCCCGCCTTGCTCATATAGAACAACCGTGTGGAGTAGGGGGATATGTTGTCCCAGTTTCTGTTGGGCTAATAGAGAACCAGTTACTTCGACATTCTTAGATATTACGCTTGCATGTGACCGGCATGATCCCAAAATATTTTTATACTTTTCAATGACACACTTCCAGTGAGGGAAAGCATTCTAAACTATTGTGCTCTACTAAGCCCCTTCAACGAGGATAAATATCATGGTTTCTATTAGAATTATTTTCGAAATATTGAAGATATCAAGAAACTCACCCTCACTTACTCCACTAGCTCGTAGTCCCATTGGACCGTACGGGCACTGCCGATGAACACCAAACTATCTATTGCCATTCCTCTCGACACTTCGAAGCTCTTAATGCAGACTTCAAATGACAGTCGGGTCCATTGAGTGATGTTGTTTCCCCACCTCCATTTCTGCACAACAATCTTCCTTGCACCATTTCATGTGCCTTGGAGGATCACCTTCGTCAATACAGTCAAGACACTCAATCTTGCGTTGTGGCCACACCAGTCCAGTTTCCTTCTACGGACAATTGACAGAAGCGAGCGATAAGTGTGAACCGATGACGCTCCTAAACAGCACTGTTGGTCATATGGTCCTTGTAGATGATAGTCAAGATTTTTCGGTGGCATCTCATCTCAAACGCTTGATCTCAAGAAACACTGTCTGATCAAAGTCGGTTATGATCTCAGAGCAAGTGGGCAATTTTGAGAAACCCGAAGGAAAGTTTGGTTACTTAATGCTATCTTTTTTTTTTTTTTTCTGGCACGAGAGAGTTAATGAAGAAAAGTCCATTCTGAAAGTTTCCAGTGATCAGGGAAGGGCGTGTCATCAATCGTGATGTTGTTGTGTTTGTTTGGGTTTGTGTTTTACGGCGCATCAGCACGATTATGGCTACATTGCAGAATCATCATTAATCACCAGTGACAATGGATAGAAATACACATTGTATCATGCTTTTTTAACATGTATAGGGTTTTCCCCGGTTTTCTGTGAAATTATAAAAATATTGAACGTTTCTAAAAGTTAGTCGATAGAAAACTGTGTGCATAGTTTCACTCCACTTCGGCGTCCGCCATTTTGAGTGGGTGGTTGCTATGACAACAATGACTGAAGAGAAACATTGCTTGAATCCAACTTCTGAGCTAAAGTGTGCAGCAAAAATTACTATCAAGAATCCTTACAGCAGTGGGTCGAAACGGAATGACGTTAGCTCGTTATCACCATTCGTTTCGTTCACTGACCTTGTTGCAAAGTTAATATGCGAGACCAGTTCTAACTCTACAAAGCACAGCAGTTAAACTTCATGGCAATTTGGTTGAAAACTGAAGGAGTGCAAAATACTTCCGGGTTCCGTGCACGCAATGGACTTATTCACCATGCGATGGGTCTCTCGGTAGACGTGATACATTAATATTATATAATAAAGTTCTTTCTTCCCACTTTGCTCTGACGATGAATTACATTGTGCAGTACAAAATTGTTGCGCAGTTTCGCCAATATCAGATTATTTTCGTTTATGTCTCAGTTTTAGTTCATGAGCAGTTAGGAAAGAAGACGAATTACGGCAAATAGAAAGGTGTTTCTCTCTCTCTCTCTCTCTCTCTCTCTCTCTCTCTTCATCTACTTTTATCCCTTTTTGGTTCAAAGAAATTCAGTACTTTTAAAAAAAAAAAAAAAAATTGCTAGAATCACAAGAAAGACATGGAAGAGAAATACAGATGCGGGTAATAGTAAGGCAGATAGGCAGCCAATCAAATTGACTAGCAGGAAAACGAAAGAAGTTGAGGACAATTTCGGTGCAGAATTTACAGCATTAAATACAGTCATAAGTTGCAAAGAATGTTATATGAGATTGCATGTCGTGAACAGTGGGAGCTCATAAGGATTTAATCTGAAATGTGACACATCTGAGAATGTCTTGCATTGTATGATTCACTTCTGTATAGTTAATGCATTTGTCTGCAGTTATAGTTAATGCATTTGGCTACTGCTTTATACGTGTTTATTATCCCATTCTCAAGGCTTGAATGATAGCAAAAATAGCAATCTATGGAGAGGAAGGCGAGGAAGATGAGAGAAAAAGAGGAGAAGGCTGGGAAGAAAAGAAGAAGCAGCAGAAAAATAGAAAGGGCAACCAATGTCATCTATAATGCATCAATTTCGCAGTATAATCAACAAATAATATGAACAATAACAATAACGTTTTTATCTGAAGATATCTCCTCCACCCTCGGGAAGCCCGATCGCTTGTGTCACTTCAGATTTCTTTATCCTTGGTCTAGCTGTCCGATTTATTACTCATGTCTACGTCTACAATTCGCTCACCGAGTTCAAAAAAAAAAAAAAACGAAAACAAACCCATAAATGCCATGTCACAAAAATCTGTAAAGAAGAGCAAAAATTATCTGCAAGAGAACTTTGGCCGAGCAGCAGCATGATATTCCTCGTTCACATCTTTCACTTCACACATGTGTATAAAGAGACTTAACAACTGCATATGATCTCTGACATCAAGCAAAGCCAGCTTGTTACAAGACACTGGAGAAATTAAGTCCAGACAGGAAGCATCTGAAATGCAGGAAGGATTCAAGGAGAAAGATGCTTGGAAGGGCAACCATATGGTAGACAAGATATGCCACTACCGTAAAAAATATGATCTACACCAAGAGTTTGCGCGGCAACTCGAATTTACATGTGCAATGGACGGCCTTGGGGCTGGTCATAACCTAATGCACTTTTGCTGATGCCATTTTATGCAAGAGAAACAGTGGGTAAAACTGGCATCACATTGATGCTCCATAATATAGACCTACTCTAGCACTGTCAAACAGGCTTTTCTTTTTGTTTGACGATTTAATTTCAATATAAGTGGCCCTTGAAGGAGAAGCGAAAGAGTAGGAACATAAATAAAAAAGAGTAGTACATAAGTTTTACTGTATTTAAGACCTTTCGGGCCACTTATCCAATGTATGAAATAATACTGTCTGCCCTCTTCTTCTTAAACCTTAACTCCGTCTCGGATCATCTGGAGATCTCCTTCAATCTGTAGCGGTTGTGGGCCAGGGCCTGAGTCTCGGCAAATGTTCCTTTTGTTTACTCCTGAATGTTGTCTGTCCATTGTTGTTTTCTTCTGCTCATCTCGTTTTCGCTTCCCGTCTACTGTTACAGGTAGTATAGTTTTAGCAACGTCACTTGATCTTGTTATATGGCGCGCCATCTCCATTTCCTTTTTATTTTTCCTAGTATGTTTGTTACTATGTGAACAGAGAGCATTAACGAAGGAAACCCATCAGAACTGGCACATAATAATAATACATGTAACTTTTGCGTTGTTTTCCTGACTTTTCAAGTTGGTTTTTGTAAATTTGTGCTCACTGTATTACCAAAATCATGACTGCGAGACCGTCTGATGATCTGCCCAGATTTCCTTTTCCTTTTCTTTTTTTTTTTTCCACTGAAATCTGAATAGTCACCTTAGCTTTAAATCTATACAAGTCATACGGTCAAAATGTACACATTTCGTAAATTTCAAAAGAAACATTACTTCAGTGCTCAGAAGCGGGTTTATCTAACACTGTCATCCAGCCGACATTCCCCATTTTCAAGCCAGAAATACTGCCATCATTACCGCCCTGATATGCCAGTGGCTGCCTTTAACACTTGTAACGCCTACGATTTGTTTCCCAAATCTGAGCATTTCTTCGCTGAGAGAGGGAGATGCAGGATGTTTCCATACTTTCTGAGAACTTACATTAGCCGGACGAATTGGTCCTCTGGGCGTTGCTTTTATATAATAAGGATATTTAGTAAACGTTTTCACCATGACATAGGCTATAGGTTTCATGGGGTGCTCGTTTTACGTGCAATATAGGTTTGATGAAGGAGGTCGCTTTCATGGAGAATGTAGGTTTCAGTTCAGCTGATTGCCTTCGCGGAAAACACAGCCTACAATAACTTTCTTTTGTGGGGGTTTTTTTTGGGGGGGGGGGGGGCTGCGTATAGAATGTAAAAGAATGTAAAATATATGAATTTATTTGCCTTCAGTGGAACACCTGTCTGTGAACGGAATTGCGTTTCATGAATTCGCTTTCTTCCAATACAGAACTTAGGTTTCGTCCTAAAATGAGATGATATTTTGTATTTTCCTGTCTTTCACAGCTGAATCAATTATAGACAGATTTAGTTATCTATATTACTCTCCTCTGTTTTACAGCATGTTGATGAGAATTATATTAAGTTGATTATTTGATGATATGGAATGAAATTCTCGGTGCATATTTCTTTCGAGATACCGGTGAGGTTCAAGAGGGGCATTTTTAACAGAGCAGGTTACGAACATTCAAAATATACGGATATGTCGTGCAATGGAGTTCAGTTTGGTTGAGTTATTGAGTGATTTACAGTGATAGAATCCATGCTCGGAACATCAGAAAATTCTTCTTGACAATATGTAGGAGAGTAAGACTGTTACATCCAATTCATCACACCACTAATTACATTACATTGAGGCGTCTTTTTTTACTACAGATTTTGTGGTTTTGGATTTTGTATTTCTGACTGAAAAAAAAAAGACTGCTCAATACTGTCCGTGAAACTGGACCTCTAAGATGTTCTGTCTATAAACTATGAGGCCACCCACAGCATGCATACTCCACTTTTCTGATGTACAGTTTTATTTTAGGAACGGGACACCAGGCACATTTTATCTTTCATCTTGATAATCTGATTATTAAAAAAAAAAAAAAAATTAAATCCCACAGTCTTCTTTGTCATTAACTTAACCTTCGTGCAACGAAAATGTGTCAAATAATTCCCCCCCAACGTTTTAGATTTTTGCTTCCTCAAGAAACTGTTGCACCTTTGGATAGTTTTTGTGTGATGTTCCCTCTCTGGAAACATTAATCCTTACAATTCATTCCATAGCCTGTATAATATTCCAAAGGAAGTCTTGATTTTGTTTATGCATTGATTCGAATGTCATGCCCGGCATAAGCTTGCTCTGTGTTCGCTGTGCACCTTGGCTTACCTGTAGGGATAAGTGTGAGCAGATTTAGGAGACAAGACAAGACAATATGGTAATAGATATTTTCAGGGCCTGGGACTCGGGCGTGAGCATCTGTAAGGAGGTCAGGTCAGGCTCACTCTGACCTCTGGGAATCCCATTTCAAACAAAATATGTATAAAAAAAAAAGAAAGAAAGACAGGGAGAGAGGGATGGGAAACAGAGAGAGAGAAGACAGCTTACGTATGAAATTGAGAAAGAAAGAAATAATAAAGAGTTGACATTTTAGCGGTGCCACAGGGCTGTCAGAACGAACTAGCTCGAACAAGAAAATAATTTATTTGTCCTTTCTTTTTCGATGACTTTTCTGTTGTTTCTCAAAGAAAATGCGTTTTATATTTTCTCTTTCTTTCTATCTTCTTTCTTTATTTTTCTTTCTTTTCTTTTTTTTTCGAACTGATAAGAGACCATAGGTAAACTATAACCACCAATACTTCCCTTCTAAACCTAAGAAATATGTCAAGAGGCCGATCTATTGAAGCATTCGTTCATGGTGCATTGCAGATGATTTTCTAGACAAGCAACACACAATATGGAAACAAAAAACTTGTCTTGCTTTGCCCCACAATCCAGACTGTCATATTATCTTGAAGATAAATAAATAGAAAGAAATAGGAAATACTGGTTCCCTAGCAGCTTCCCTTTGATCTTCTAAGAGTTAACTTTATATTACAGAAGATTATTGCCGTAGTTCAATTTTCTTATTTGGACTAATTCCTCTTGATGGGCTAAAAAGTTGAGCTGATAAAATACTGGATAATTGTTAAATTGTTTAGTGGTTTTCTTTATTTGCCGTGTTGACTGGGGTTAATCTCTCTCAGGGTGTCAACCAACCACAGAGAGCCGGATGGATTCTTGGATCCATGGATTCATGGACAGACAGATACTTCGAAAGAGTGGTATTTGAATCATGTGAAAGTAAAAGCCGCTTCCACCAATGTATGCCCTAGCATCAGTAGTCCTTTCAGAATCGTCTCTGACAGTTATTCTGCCCTATACAATGTGATTTTAGTACGACATGGATGTCACCTAGATCATTCTACAAATCGCCTGAGTCATTTCTTATTCTAGAGTTTATCATTATTTATTTTATTCATTTATTTATTCATCGATTATTAATACGACGTTTGGCGGTCGGACTCGGGATCTCATGTTACGGGTTTGAATCCTGACAGGTCCCGATATTTTGTCCTTGGGAAAAAAACAATTTACACACATTTCCTGACTCCATCCAGGTTTGAATGGGTACCCGACTATAGACAGTGATTGATATTGTTAAATTAATAAGGATTTGAGCGCCTAACAGGCAGCCGCCTTGTATGCTTCCCAGGAAGCTGAGAACGTCTATGAGTGTCTTCTTTGAGTCTGTCGGGGTAATAATAGATTGTAAAGCACTTAGAGCCTCTAATTACGGGAATAAGCGCTATAAATACTCTCTATTGTTATATTATCTTCTTACTCATTTTCTTTTCTTCTCTCGTTTTTTTTTCTCTTTTCCTTGTCTTTTATTCTCTTATCTTCTGTTATCATATCTTGTCCCCATATCGTTAATTTCTTATTTTGTCTAGTTATCTGAGTATTGCCTTTGCTAATCAATATCGTATAAATCTTACTTAAATTACGAAAATTTGATAGTTTCGTCTGTGATCTTAGATCTGCCATTTTCTTTATGTTATCATTTTATATATATCTGATCTCATCTCTGTCATGTCATTCTCGATTTGTAGGCGTGGTCAGACGTGCCTGAAACTCCCCCTGGGCATTAACAGTGACGTGCCCACCGTTGGTTCACGCCTTCCGGGCCAAGAGTACTCACCAGATGAACAGTGCAGGATGATCTATGGCGACGCTTCAAGGCTGTGCAGGGTGAGTAAATATCACATTACTGTCGTCGTTGTCATCATCACCATTATCATAATTTCATTCATCATTTTGTAGGAGCGTCTTTGAAATACACGAAGACTGCCAACCGGTATTTAGATATCTAATAACATATCTTTATATAATATATACCAAAATGGATAAATGCATAAATAAATAAAAATGGACAATGAAAACAAAAAATTAAGAGAAAATAATATTTTAAAAAATATAAAGAAAAAAAAATCCAAATTTTCGAACCCAGTTGGTTCTTTCTCAGGGAGGGTAAACACTATCAATATATCATTTTATAAAAATATAATAGAACTGTCAGACCGGCAACCAGCAAAACAATTCAAGAAAAAAAATGACACAGAAATCTATAACTTGATTGTGATGGTCTCTGCCAATTTTCGAGTCAACTTGACTCTTCTTCAGGGCAATAATGAAATCGAAAACTATCAATATCATCATCATCATCATCATCATCATCAGCATCAGCATCAGCATCATCACTATCACTGTCATAAAAATCTAGGACGACTGTCACCCAACAACTAGATCTAATCAAATAGGTTACATAAAAAACGGCAAGCAACAATATGAAGAACTCAATATTAAGCAAACTGATTTGTTATAGGAGCCTGGGATAGGATTGCAAGATTATCATCATCATCATCATTTATAAAAATACAATAGAACTGTCAGACCGGCAACTAGCAAAACAAGTCAAGAAAAATAAATAACATAGAAATCTATAAATAACTTGACTGTGATGATAAAATCTGCCAAATTTTCGAGCCCGCTTGGTTCTTCATCAGGGCAATATCATCATCATCATCATCATCATCATCATCATCATCATCATCATCATCATCATCATCATCATCATCATCATCATCATTTTACAAAACAATATTTTAAAATTAAGATGACAGTCCACCAGTAACTAATCAAATACATCAAAAAAGTGGGAAAACAATATGATGAATTTTGAATTGAGTTAATAAAAGAAACTAATATCTATTATCGTCATCGTCATCATCATCATCATCATCATCATCATCATCATCATGGTGGTCGACATCGTCATCTCTTTCATCAGACATGCACAATACTGATAATAAATTTGATAACGAAAAGAATGTCTGGAAGCTATGATTATGCCAAATATGCATATTAATATTGAAACCAATATCATTCTTGTGTGTTGGGATTTTCAGCGCGAATTGGTCAACATACACCTCCAATATCAGGTAATATAAAGAAATAAAACACCCTGGTGATTTTCGGACACAAAATGGAAATAAAGAGTAATGGGTACAAGGAGTTAGGCTACATTGATGAAACAAAAGAAAAATCATAATACACTATTTAAGGTAGTCTTCTTTATTCCGCACATTATGTCCCAAACTCCTTGCAATTAAAACTGGCTGAAGTATTAAATCTCTTTGTATACACTCGTTTTCTAAAGTTGTTTTAACGAGAATCTTTATTGTTTGTATCATGACCACCCAGGGTTCAGAGTTCGGATCTACGTCAAAGATTTGCACTTCCATGTTTTGCTTCGACCCGAGCACCGTTGGTACGTGCTATGAGCAAACTGCTGCACGAGGCACCACGTGTGGGGACGGCAAGGTGAGTGAGTGTGTGTGTGTGTGTGTGTGTGTGGTGTGTGTGTACGTGTGTGTGTGTGTGCGTGCGTGTTTGATTGCATGCCAGACTTTAACTCTTAGACAAAAATAAAAACAAAAAACGCAGGACTGTCAGAAGAAGGCGAACATGAAAGCCACGAGGAACAAACCCAGCACCGTGCCAAAATCTTGCCAAGTTATACTATGGCTGCTAAGGAACCTGTAGAGAACCCACGACATTCGTGGGATATCTTTTCAAATGTAGGTCAAACTGATACTGCTCTACGACTTAAACTGAACGTTACGCAATGAAAACATATTCGTTGTTTTCGATGCTCTGCAAGCGGAAGCGGAATAACAATACCATAATGCGACATTCTATCTAACGTAGCATTCAGATCAAACACCGTCTCGAATTCGCTATTCAGTTATTATCGCCGTATTAGAATAATGTCAAACATAATAAGCTCTTTTTCGGGTTTATATAAGAGGAAACACAGATTTTAATACAATTTTGTGTGCTAAATTTCAAAGGAATATATTCAGCCATTTTTGGGCCCATAAGCTTTTCATGGGTTTTGTTGTAGATTTATAGTAAAGTTAGAAATGTGTATACGTTATCTGTGTCTCTCCCCAGTTATGTCTGGATGGTGAGTGTGTCTCAGACCCCAGAGCACCGCGTGCTGATGGTGAGTTCCAGAATGTTTGCCTTTAGTGTGTTCATTCAAGTGTTTTGTTTTGTTTTTCACACAAGAAAGAAGGAACGAATTAATTAACTAATGAATAAATGAATCAATCAATCAATCAATTAGTCGATCGACGATCAATCGGTTAATTAGTAAATCAATAAAACAGCGAAAGAAAGAAAGAAAGAAACAGACAAACAAAGAAACAAAGAAAAAGAAAGAAAGAACAGAAAAAAACAGAAATAAATAGAAAAGGAAAGATAGAAAAAACATTAAAAAACCAAAAAACAGGTATGAAGAGCAAGATTATACGATAAAATAACTTTATTTTTCCACAAAAGTAGAAACGTTTGTACAGTGTAAATCGAGCTGAGTTCAAAATCATGAAAGAAATCGTAAAAATTAAGCATAATGTTGAATATTGACCGTACATTCGCTTGCCTGTCATCCTCTTGCACACACACACACACACACACACACACACAACCACACATAAAAACTTTCAGCTTTCTAAATGAGACCACAGGTGTTTAGATAAGGTGTATGCAAGACAGAACGAAAAAAAAAAAAGGAAAAAAGAAAGAAAGAAAGAAAGAAGCAATTAGAAAGAAAGAAATAGTTTTTGTGGTAGATTTATGATCTTCAGAACATGCAAACAAGGAAGTGATGAAGAGAAGGATTAAGTGTTTGAAGTCAACAGCTGGCTAACCGTGGCTGTGGGACTTTGCTTCTCTCGACCATCCCCATCCCTCTACATCCCATCGCCTCTCCTATTGTTTGTTTTTCTTAAGCCTTTCAATCCTAAGAAAGTAGATTGTCTCGGCTTATAGAAGTTGCCAATTTTTGCTGAGAAATTTTGTGGAAAGTAATTTGGAATTTGGAAATTTTGCCCGGACAGCGGCACTCAGGCCTACTCTTCCTTCGATTTTGAACTGCCAAGGGTTCTTTAACGTGCGTAAGGTACGTAAGGGTAATTCGCCCTTATCCAAGAAGGCTAGACGTCAGGCTTCCCTACCCACAGGAAGCCAGGGGATGGATTGTTGAGTCACTGAAAAAAAAATGCGGGTTTTCGATCTTCGTGTCCTGCCATCCCCCGATGCAGAGCCCGCGAGTCGATCCCGGCCTGTTTTCTCCATGGGCAGACGCCATACCCATTGAGCCACTGCGTCCCCGCCACTTCTATTACAGCCCAGTGTATCTTTCATACGTTACGTCTTTCAGCCTCCTGGTGGAGCTTATCTCGTCAGTCTGACTGGAAGATCATGATCCACATTAGTTTGTAGAATATGGGCAACCAATTCTTTTGTGCTGCCCACCCCTGGCTAACGTTTCCAATGTTTTTAAAACATCCTATCTTAAAACAATAAGACTACCGTAGTTTTCACTTCCATCTCAGCAAAGTTTCCAGAGCTATTCACATGACGTGACCACTCACAACACGGAACTCAAAAGTGGAGTAAAAAAAAAAATGAAATTGTTAGTAAGGAAGTGATACTGAAACGTAGATTGTTGGTCCCCTTAGCTGTTCTGGGTAAAGAGTTGTATGACAGGCTTAGGTGGAGGGAGCATTATAGATGCTAGAGCCTTTAGATTGTCGCGGGTTCTAACCATCCGAATTTCAAAAACTCATTTATTCGAATTCGTATTTTATCTGACTTCTACAATTTTTATCCGGCGAAACTTTAACATTCTCATCTGAAAATGATGCTCCGCCTTTCCGCTGATCTGGTACCCCCTCTCTTTTTCTCTCTCTGCCTTTCCCAGTGCCCCGCCCCCCCCACCCCCCCCCTTCAGAAAAAAAAAAAAAAAGAAAGGATTTGACTTAGAGATGATATTATGACGATTAAATCTCTGTGAGTGAGAACGAGAATGTGTAATCAGAGAACTTGCGAACATGATCATCAAACCATTCAATATTATGAAAAGAAAAAGACCGAGGGGGGGGGGGGGGGTGGAGAGGAAAGGGGAGCCTGGTGAGCTTGGGAGCTACCGTGGCAG